>WNYA01000736.1:60770-108026 GCA_019512145.1 Engystomops pustulosus | reverse complement strand
TCCGATTGTTTTAATCTTTCATTAGGCCAGACCTTAACCCCTTAATTTAATTTAGCTTTCCCTCCTTTCCCATAGTTTTACTTTCAAATTTTCAGCATGTCTGGTTAGTTGGGTTTTTCTTCTTACACTGGGCGTTGCGGTAAATGTCTGTTCGGCCATACGGACTGAACTTATTACTGTCAATACGCACGGGTTCACTGGCACGGTATGCACATAATAAGATGGTACCAGGCCCTAGCAGAAATAGTGCAGATCAGTCAAATCAGCCAAGAACACTCGGTTGGGATAATTTTGCTGGGGGTAACAACCTCAGTCGTCCAAATAATGGGAACTCCTCCAAGAAGGAAGTTCTCTCGTTTTACCGCATTTGACGTCAATGTCACATGGTCTGCAGTTTTGGTGAGGAGTTAGAGATCATAAGGCAATCGGAGGAGCACGTAACATTCTTTATATAAGAATCTCTACACATGTGGCTTCTATGGCAGAGAAAGGCACAACTGTTATCCCTTAACGGTTAAGGGATTAACATAATTTTGCTCGGTTTTCTGGAATGTGGCTGAGGAAGGCATCGCCTTGGGCTGTGTGGGGGGTCGCAGCCGGTGTTAATTTTAAGGGGCTGCTCCGTGGCGGATTTTCACATGCCCGAAGGTGAGATGATGGGGCCCACATGACGTCTGACGCCATTCGGGTGAAAGGTTTTTGCTCAAGAAGAAACGAAGGGCCCGGATGGGCATGAATTTTGTTCCAACTATTTTGCATTTTTTCTATTGGTTATTTAATTAATTAATTGTTTCTCTAAAAATAAATGCTGTGGCCCCCCACATACCCACATCAAGAAACATGGTGTGGTGTCCATTGATGACTGATTTAATTTTGGAGGATTTAAAATTTCCGGGTCAAGAGCCTGAATATTTTGGGCAAAGTTTACAAGTCCCTACAGTCTATACAGGAGAGAATACAAGCCACATGAGGAGATTATATATAGGAGGGGACACAAGCCACGTGACAGTTTATAAGCAAGAGAGAATACAAGCCATGTGAGGGGGTAATATACAGGAAAGGACACAAGGCATGTAAGGGGGTTATATACAGGAGAGGATACAAGCCATATAAAAGGCAGACTTAAGGGCGTGGTTAACAAACCGGGGAGCAGGAAACGACCATTTGGTCGTGCCCCCTTGTGAGCGGGTTCAACATACCGGCGAGGAACCAAGCATGTGAGGTGGGTGTTATATACAGGACGAGGATACAAGCCATGTGAGAGGTTATATACCGGACGAGTGGAAACATGCCATGTGAGGGGGTATACAGGAGAGGAATATGCAAGCCATGTGAGGTGGTTAATACGAGAGGAAAAAAGCCATGTGAAGGGGTTCGGATAACGGGAGAGGGAAACACAGCCATCCGTGGGGGGTTACGATTACAATGAGAGGATACACAGCGTATGTAGAGAGTGATATACAGAGGAGGATAACAAGCCACCCAATGTGATGGGTGTTAAATTACAGGAGATGCGATAAAAGCAATAGCCCCCCCACTTCTCCCCTTATTTTTCCCAAGTCGAGGGGTTATAGACAGGAGTAGGATAAGCCATGTGACCCGGGCGTTACTTTATACCGAGAGGAATTCCGGAAACAACGTACACTGTGATTGGCCTCTGCGTCTGTGCGACGTTATATACCGGAGAGGAACAAGTCACTGGAGGGTATATACAGGAGAGGAAACAAAGCAATGTGAGGGTTATATACAGGAACAGGGATACAAGCCATGGGAGGGTGGTTATATACAAGGAGAGTATACAAGCCCCCATGTGAATTGGGGGGTATTATACAGGAGAAGATACAAGTACATGGAGGGGTTAATACAGGATGAGGATACAAGCAGTGAGGGGTGATATACAGGATGAGGGAGACAACCTGTGAGGGGTAATACAGGAGAGGATACAAGCCTATGTGAGGGGTTGTGGTAATACAGGACGAGGATTACAAGCCATGTGAGGGGGTTATATACAGGAGAGGATACAAGACATGTGAGGGGTTATCTACAGGAGAGGATACAAGACATGTGAGGGGTTATCTACAGGAGAGGATACAAGCCATGTGAGGGGTTATATACAGGAGAGGACAAAAGCCATGTGAGGGGTTATATACAGGACAGGATACAAGTGAGGGGGTTATATACAGGAGAGGACAAAAGCCATGTGAGGGGTTATATACAGGACACGATACAAGTGAGGGGGTTATATACAGGAGTGGACATGAACCATGTGAGAGGTTATATACAGGAGAGGACACAAGCCATGTGAGGGGATATATATAGGAGAGGATACATGTGAGGGGTTATATACAGGAGAGGATACAAGCCATGTGAGGGGTTATATACAGGAGAGGATACAAGCCATGTGAGGGGTTATATACAGGAGAGGATACAAGCCATGTTAGGGGTTATATACAGGAGAGGACACAAGCCATGTGAGGGGTTATATATAGGAGATGATAGAAGCCATGGGAGGGGTTATATACAGGAGATGATACAAGCCATGTGAGGGGTTATATACAGGAGAGGAACAGCGGACAAAAACACAGACTCGAAATTGGGATAAAAATGGGGGGTTGACCACAGCTTTAATCTTTAAACAAATTAACCGTTGGTCCAAATGGGGAACCCGAGACCCTCCTACTACCACCTCGCATGCCAAGCCCCACCTCCGCGGGGGCATGTCCTCGTTGATTTGTCAGGTGATTGATCTCATTCCCAAGAGGGTCAAGGATTCCGCCATAGGCCAAGCTGTGGCTTCCACCGGATGCTCCGCGCCAGGGAATAAATATCCCGGACCTGCACCCCATGTGGCCAGCGGAAGCACTGGCCCCAGAAGAGCTGCCGGGTGGGAGGGATCGCGGGGCGGGCCGTGCTCAAAGCAATAGAGCACAGCCAGTCCTGCAACCCCCGGGCTTAAGCAGCCCGAGGGTTTAACAAACCAAGTATAGGAACGCTTAGTTAATTGTCGTGAAATGTCGGAATATGTTTGTAACATGATGCCGGAAACTATGTACACAAGAAATTTGTTTAGGGGATCAATAAACTTATCTTATCTTTAGGCAGATCTATCACACTCGCTAACTGCATGAAATTTCCACTGTGTGTAATGTAATATTATATTTGTATATGTTCCCTATGATTTGTAAAGTTACGGAATATGATGGCAACATATAAATAAAGATTATAATTATTATTATTATATTATTAACTCTTTACTAACTCATCCTGTGTCTTCACTACGCTTGTTATATGGCAAACATCGGAAAACCGAACTCCAGGCTTCTCTGGCGTCTGATAACTGGTTCAAGCAGAAGCATCTTCACTTATTCAATTATTTCATTCCATTCGCTTATAAAGAATGGCTGGACCATTATACAAGCTTTTATTCCTCTTGTGTCTGCACTAATCCTCATAGACTGTAAGCTCTTGTGTCCTCCCCTCATCCTCATAAAAAAAAATTTCTTTGCACCTGCCCTGGACCAGGTGCAGAATTGCGCCAAAATTGGTTGCACGGAACATTGCGCAAAAAGTCGCACGGAACATCTGAAAGACTAAGAGGCACACTGCACAAGGTGCAGACCAAGGCGGACTTGAAAAAGAACAGAGTTAAAAGTCGCAAAAAGGGTGCAAAAATGGCTAAAGTCGCTAAAATTATACAATTTGGCTAGCTGAAACTATGATACATGTGCCCCAAAGTGTTCACAGGGCTGATTTGAAAAATGCGGCCTTGTCCTGAAGGGGTTAAAGCGCTGCCAACACTGGAACAGCTAACAGAGACCCTGGACAGGGCTAGTTATAAGACCATAGCTCTGGGTCACCAGACAAAGTGCAGGTTCTACCCCGGCAGCCAAGAGTTTAACTGGAGACCCCACACCAATCCCACTGCTCCCACTGTGTCTATGTCGTTCTGTAAAGTATTGGAATGTAATCTATTTGTATGTATCAAGTAACGAGTAACATGTGAGCACAAGAACGACTGGCCGTACTAACGTCACTGTACCCCAACTTTCCACCCGGCAAGCGGACAAAAACACAGACTCGAAATTGGGATAAAAATGGGGGGTTGACCACAGCTTTAATCTTTAAACAAATTAACCGTTGGTCCAAATGGGGAACCCGAGACCCTCCTACTACCACCTCGCATGCCAAGCCCCACCTCCGCGGGGGCATGTCCTCGTTGATTCGCCAGGTGATTGATCTCATTCCCAAGAGGGTCAAGGATTCCGCCATAGGCCAAGCTGTGGCTTCCACAGGATGCTCCGCGCCAGGGAATAAATATCCCGGACCTGCACCCCCGTGTGGCCAGCGGAAGCGCTGGCCCCAGAACAGCTGCCGGGTGGGAGGGATCGCAGGGCGGGCCGTGCTCAAAGCAATAGAGCACGGCCAGTCCTGCAACCCCCGGGCTTAAGCAGCCCAAGGGTTTAACAAACCAAGTATAGGAACGCTTAGTTAATTGTCGTGAAATGTCTAAATATGTTTGTAACATGATGCCGGAAACTATGTACACAAGAAATTTGTTTAGGGGATCAATAAAGTATTATCTTATCTTTAGGCAGATCTGTCACACTCACTAACTGCATGAAATTTCCACTGTTTGTAGTCTGTAATGTAATATTATATTTGTATATGTCCCCTATGATTTGTAAAGCTACGGAATATGATAGCGACATAGAAATAAAGATAATTATTATTATTATTATATTATTAACTCTCTCTTTACTAACTCATCCTGTGTCTTCACTGCGCTTGTTATATGGCAAACATCAGGAATACCGAACTCCAGGCTTCTCTGGCGTCTGATAACTGGTTCAAGCAGAAGCATCTTCACTTATTCAATTATTTCATTCCATTCCCTTATAAAGAATGGCTGGACCATTATACAAGCTTTTATTCCTCTTGTGTCTGCACTAATCCTCATAGACTGTAAGCTCTTGTGTCCTCCCCTCATCCTCATAGACTGTAAGCTCTTGTGTCCTCCCCTCATCCTCATAGACTGTAAGCTCTTGTGTCACCCCCCCCATAAGCTCTTGTGTCCTCCCTCATCCTCATAGACTGTAAGCTCTTGTGTCCCCCTCATCCTCATAGACTGTAAGCTCTTGTGTCCTCCCTCATCCTCATAGACTGTAAGCTCTTGTGTCCCCCCTCATCCTCCAGCAGGGGGAGCGCCCTCTCCCCTCTATAGTAGTGCAGTGGGTGGGGTCTCCTCAGGCAGAAAACTTGTCAGGATCTGATACTGAGCATCGGTATTCGGCCCTTTATACCAGGTGATCCGCACAATATTCCCAGTAATCCCAGTAACAGTGAGGGTGACGGATCCATTAATAACCGGATACTGGGGGATCAGCTGGAGACTTGGGGATCCACTCGTCACATCCAGCACCAGGCCCAGGAGAACTGGAAGAGACATTCATTATATTTTATATCAATCCTAACAAATGTATCACAACATAAACCATCGTCCTGAGTGACCATCCCCCCCTCCTCTACTGGGACTGATTATATATATCCTACTGTACCTCTAGGAAAACCCCCTAGAGGAAAAAGCCAGACTAGAAACGTACACAATTAGTGGAAAAAGATACTTTATTTTGGCAATACGTTAAAACATTAAAACATCCGGTTGGTGGCAAAAGCAGAGGAGAAGGGGGGCATCACCGGACACAAAAATGGAGGGACATGTATACACATATAATCAGGTAAGACTTGTATGTTGAATGAATGGGGCACTTAGTATGAGCCAACAATAGGGCTGTATATCGTTCATACGTTCTACATAGTAATCAGGTAGCATGGCATCCCATCATAGTAAAAGAAGATCTTACCCTAACGAATGACGCTCCACTGTCCGGGATGGCACCCTCCCCGACGCGCGTTTCGGCTCGGAATGAGCCTTTGTCTGGGGGTGGCGTCATCCGGGTCAGGGGTTATGGGATAAGTGCACGTTGGACCAATCAAATGTTGCGCATGCGCACTCGAGCGAGCCACGTCAGGTCGTATCGGCGCATATAATACCGGCAGGAAAGGTGGGCGTGCACGCTCCAAGACCTCTCATAGTGTTGATCCTGTTAGTGGTTTTGCAATTGCGCGCACGTAACGATGGGGATAGACAATCCAGGTGACAGGGCTTTTTCCTTTTATTCACCGCCCAATGGCACACACACAAGGCTGGATTACTTCTTTGGCACAATACAACTCCTTAGACTCATGCGTAAATCAGAACTGGGCGCTATCACCTGGTCGGACCATGCCCCACTGACACTGGACATTACGGATAGCTTCTCAGCGGCTAGGACATGTTACTGGCGGCTAAACGAATCACTAATTAAAAGACCAATACAGAGAGAAAAGCTGGCCTTGGCTATCACCGACTTCTTCCAGTCGAATGCCGGTGATGTTACAATGCCTGCGCTGTGGGAAGCCCACAAAATGATGGTCCGAGGCCAGTGTATATCCCTAGCCATGGCCATGAAAAAAGACAGGGTGCAGCAAGAGATCTCTTTACGCACCAAGCTGGCTGCACTGGAACAGGCTGCATCCTCTGCTAAATCCATTTTGAAACAGGTAGTGGAGGTGAGAGCTAAACTGAGAGACCTAGCAATGGTCCATGTGGAAAAACTGCTGCTATATTCAAAACAAAAATATTCTGAAAGAGGGAATAAGGCACATACTATCCTAGCCCGACAACTTAGAGACGAATCCTCTACATCCCAAGCACACTCCCTCAAACGCACGGACGGTACGGTGACTTATGATGCCAGAGAGATGGCAGGTATCTTTCACAACTATTATTCCAAACTATATCACCTGCCCAATTCATTACTAGACGACTAGGGTCGCTCAATTAGACGCATTCCTACGAGAGTGTAACCTTCCGCACCTCACAGACAATGCTTTAACAGCCTTAAACGCCCCCATTGAAGCGGAAGAAATAGTGGACACCCTGAAAGCTCTCCCGGGAGGGGGGGATGGGGGAGCGGCCCGGCCCTGATGGCTTTAGAACAGTATTTTTAATATCAGGACACCAGACTGTTCTGCTCCCCCACCTACTTACACTATTTAACTCCTTCCTAGCAGGGCTCTCCAATGCCACGTAATATTGCATTAGAGATGTAGCGAGTATACTCGTCCGAGCTTGTAGGCCGCTCGAGTATTAAGGGTACTCGAAACGGCTCGTTGCCTCGAGACGAGTATTTCCCATGCTCGATGATCGGCATTTAATTAAAAAAACCAGGTGAAGAACAGTGAGAAAGATAGAATAAAAACAGTGAACACAGGACATTTAAGTGAAAAACACAGTGAAATAACACAATGAAGAATAGAATGTACAGAATGTGTCGGCACATCTGCATTACTTGTCGAAAGATACGCGCGGAACGTTGGTTGAGAAACAAAATAGACATGTGAAAAAACACATTGAAGAACATGGTGTAGGCAGCACAGGCAGCGGCAGGCACGGGGGGGAGAACAGAACAGGCGCGGCAGGACGGGAGCAGAACGGGCAGCGGACAGGCACGGGGAGCAGCACGGGCAGCGTACAGGAGGTACGGAGGAAACAGCAGCACGGGAGCGGACAGGCACGGGGAAGCAGGCACGGAAAGGCACGGGGCGCACCGCAGCGACAGCACGGGGAGCAGAAGGCTGGCAGCGACAGGCAAGGAGCGAACGGGCAGCGACAGGCACGGCGGAGCAGAACGGCAGAAGGCACGGAGAGAGGCATGCGACAGGGCACGGGGAGCAGAAGAGAGCAGCGGGGGCGGCACAGTTAGAAAGGCACCGGCAGTGCAGAGGCAGATGACATGGGAAGGGCAGAGAGATGGGAGAGACTTAGGAAGAAGAGGAGCGGATCCCGTGGACAGCAGAGAGACTACCGACACAGTAAGCAGATGTTGCCGAACATCTCAACTAATTCTTAACGTTTTTCCGTACATGACTCGTGCTGTGTTCATGTTTTTATTGTATTCACTGTTCGTCACCATCTGCAAACTTGTCGGGAGACTAGATATATGAAACGCGCAGGGCTACAGTGAGACATAGATTGCAGATGTTTGCAAATCTGCTAACCTTATCAGAAGACTATAGTTTTCAGATTTAAAGGGACACATTTATCCCGAAAGCATATGGTCCCTTTGAAAAAATGCTTGGGTCCCCGCACATTGACTCAATGGGGTAGTCGTTTATTCGAGACGAGCACCGAGCATCAAGGAAAAGGTTGTCTCGATACGAAGGCACTCCGGCATTTAATAGTGACTCGCTCCATCTTAAATATGATGGCATTCTCCACATACCCTGAGCCCCAAATGCTAGATGAGAAAGGATCATATGGGTGTTACCAACTAAGGCCCATAGCGCTGAATTTAAATGCGGACGTATAAACTCTTCTAAAATCCTGGCCACAGGTTAATCTATTGGCTGCCGCAAGTGGTCCACAGAGACCAAGTCGGCTCCTCCATACTTGATGACAGGGTGGGGGTCTACAGAGAACACTAGACGCAGCCATAAGATTTAATTGAGAGTGGATAAATAGAACATCTGGAGAGCGATGCTCCTGAGCTTGGACGCTTAGAAGCGTTTGATCGCTTAGGTTGGCCGTTCTCTTTGCCGGACCTTGAAGACCTTATGGGTTGAGAGGCCTTTATGCATGCCCCCGATTAAGAGTTTGAATTCCACACGCCTGTAACTATAAAACTGCCCCATCAGCACTAGTCACCCCGCTTCCAGATCCACAATGGGACTAGGGCAGGGATGCCGGCTCTCCCCCATATTGTTTGTCTTGTGTATAGAGCCCCTGGCAGCGGCAGATTAGAGGCCTGGGTGGATATTTAAGGCGCTCATGGGAGAGATAGGAAGGAAGTCAAATTATCTCTCTTTGCGTATTTATCACGAGGAGTCCCGCAATACCCACAGCGAGGGTCGCGGGCTCCACCGTGCCGCCCTGCCCCGCCAGAGCGCCGCAGCGCATCTCTTACCCGTCCCGGCTCCTGGCTCGCTCCCCTCCGCTGTGCGCGTGTCCCCGACTGCTAGGGCGCGCGCGTGCACCTCTCCAAATTTACAGGGCCAGCGCGCCATAATTGGGAGCTGGCCATATGCCCAATTATTATAAAAGCCTGCCTCTTCCTGTTACCCTTGCCGGGATTCTTTGTGCCTATAGCCTGAGAGACGCTTAACTAGCGATTAATCCTGGCGTTTCCTGTGTATTCCTGCGTTGCCGGGTATTCCGGTGTGTTTCCCTCTCTGTGTCCTGTGTTACACGAGTTCCTCCGTGTTGCTGGGTCCGTGTGCCTGTTTTCACCGTACCACTGCACTCTGGGACCTCCTGTTGCTGACCCCGGACTGGACTGACGTTTGCATCGCGCCGCCTGCCCTGATCCCTGTGCCTGGACAGGTCTACGAGATGGTCAGCCGCCTAAGTACGCTCGAGCCTCCGGCTGTTGCCACCGTGGGCTTAAGTCACACCTTGGGAACGACCTAGTGGATCCAGCCCGCAGCAAGTCCAACCCGCTGTTTGCGAGGGGCTCTGGTGAATACAGGTGCCGTAGGCTCCGGTTCCGGGTTTAGTGTTGAGTTAGTTACTTGCTCAGCGGTGTCCAGAGGAGTCCACGGATCCTAACAGAACGATCCGGGCCACCGGATCCGCCGAGGCTTCATTTCCCAGGTCAGCCTGATCCGCCCACCATCGTGATCACCAAGTCCCGGCAGCAGATTGCTGACACAACGGAATCAACTGGAGCAAGTCACCGCCATTGCTGCAACGCTGCTAGCAACCAGCTCGTCAGCAGTCTCCTGAGGTGGCCGTCTGCGACTCCTGCTACACCGGCTTATCTTGCCTGATGCTGACCCAGGCTACGGCCTCCTCTGCCCTGGCAAGTATGAAGGGGATCCCAAAGGTGCAGGGGCTTCACCACCCAGGTGCTCCTGCACATAGAACTGATGCCGTTCGCAATTTCCACAGAGCGGTTCCAAGGTGGAATTTGTGCCTGCTCCTCCTTTCCGGGGAAGGCCCGGCTGGGCTACTCTCTTTGGGACAGGAGACTCCGGGTTGTCGCTACCCTCTCGGAATTTCTGGACCAGAGTTCCGGAAGTCTGGCGAGGGGAAACCGGCCCGAGCTTCCTCTCGGATGTCTGATTATGAACCTGAGCCAGGGTAACGTCTATCGTGGGAGAGTACGCAGTCAGTTTTCCGCACCCTGGTTCTGAAGACTTGCCGTGGAAATAGATTTGCGGCCCTCATTTGCTGCCTTCAAGAAAGGACTTTCTGCGCAGGTCAAGGGACGCGCTGGCAGCACGGGACCTGCCGTCACACTCTGAGTGGTCTTCAACACCTCGTGGCCACTCGAAGCTGATGGTGCGGTTTAAGGAGGCGTGCTGAGGAACTACGTCGAGCGGTTAAACACTAAGGCTGATGTAGACGTCTTCTCGCCTTAGTGGCCAACGGTATTCCAAAAAGCCGCTCCGCCCCCGGCTGCAATCTGTTGCTGATAACTATTGCAGGGGACAGAGTACGGCTTTTCTATTACGAAGCGCGTTTCCAGGCGACGCAGGAGAAACTGTCATGTATTGTGGCCTATGCCCAGGCACTTCGTCGGGGCTTGTCCTGTCCGCCTCCAACGTCCGGGACAACGCCAGAACCTTGGGTCTTCTCAGGAAGAAAGCGTCCCTAGGTGAGAATACAAAAAAGCTTCTCCACGCTGACTCATTCCCCGGATCCTCAGCGGTCTAGGCCTGACTAGGCACCCAGATCCGAGTTGTCCGCCTTCCTGGATTGCAGGGGATCTACAGCGAACTTTAGGAATGCTTGCCCGGTCTGCCAGCAATCAGTTCCTGGTGGTCGTCTCAGGAATAGAAAGACCATTGTCCATTGCCTCGCGTTCAGTGGACAAATTCTCTCGTGCCCATCCGGTTTTTCGCACAGAACCACTGACTCTGCAAGTTTGGACGCTAGATACGATAGAGAAAGGACTGATCCTTTTTTGCTTGCATGACCTCAGTCCCACTTGCATTCCACTCTCCTGAATGGCTCCCATAGTAACTCAATACCCACCAGTGTCATGGGTCGAACTCAGACACACTGCAAGAACACAGTGCATCACAAGCGGACAAAAAACACAGACTCGTAAATTGGGATAAAAAATGGGGGGTCGGCCACAGCTTTAATCTTTAAACAAATTAACTGTTGGTCCAAATGGGGAACCCGAGACCCTCCTCTTACCACCTTGCATGCCAGGCCCCGCCTCCGCGGGGGCATGTCCTCGTTGATTCGTCAGGTGATTGATCTCATTCCCGAGAGGGTCAAGGATTCCGCCATAGGCCAAGCTGTGACTTCCAATACATAACAAGCAATGAAAGAACACAAAACATATTAACAAACACTTACAAAACCAATAACATTAGCAAAAAACAAAAAAAGGGGGAGGGCGGGATCTTTCCTAGCGCGGAGCCGTCCAGAAAGAGGAATAAATATCCCAGACCTGCACCCCCGTGTGGCCGGCGGAAGTGCTGGCCCCCTCAGAGCTGCCAGGTGGGAGGGATCGCGGGGCGGGCCGTGCTCCAGCAATAGAGCACGGCCAGTCCTGCAACCCCCGGGCTTAAGCAGCCCGAGGGTTTAACAGTAGCAGTGTGCTTGCCATATCTGCAAGTAGCAGTGTGCTTGCCTTATCTCCATGGGGAAGTATGCATGCCTAATATACAGGGAGCAGTGTGCTTGCCTTATCTCCAGGGAGCAGTGTGCTTGCCTTATATGATCTTGCAGCTTTATATCTTGCTCTGTGTTACTTAAAATTATTTTGTCTACAGCTCCTATGGAGACTTATCTCATCTGGCAGTTTTACTGCCTTCTGTCTGTCTTACTTCTTGGTAATGTACCAGTACTGTTCATCGGTGGCCATGCTTTTCTTATCCCTTTAAAACAATTGGAAATCAGGGGTTAATGAATGGGATCCCTAAGAATTAGGAAATAAGTAATGTTCTTGTATTTTCTTTGACAGCCTTATGGCTGGCAAACAGCCCATTGAAGCGGAAGAAATAGTGGACACCCTGAAAGCTCTCCCGGGAGGGGGGGATGGGGGAGCGCCCGGCCCTGATGGCTTAACATATTTTTACTATCAGACATACCAGACTGTTCTGCTCCCCCACCTACTTACACTATTTAACTCCTTCCTAGCAGGCTCTCCAATGCCAGGTAATATGATTAGAGATGAGCGAGTATACTCGTCCGAGCTTGATGCTCGCTCGAGTATTAAGGTACTCGAAACGGCTCGTTGCTCGGACGAGTATTTCCCCTGCTCGAGATCGAGCATTTAATTAAAAAAACACAGTGAAGAACAGTGAAGAATAGAATAAAAACAGTGAACACAGGATCATTTAAGTGAAAAACACAGTGAAAAACACAATGAAGAATAGATTACAGATGTTCGGCACATCTGCTTACTTGTCGGAAGATACGCGCGGAACGGTGCGAACAAAATAGCATGTGAAGAACACATTGAAGAACATGGTGAGCAGCACAGGCAGCGGCAGGCACGGGGGGGGAGAACAGAACAGTGCGCGGCAGGACGGGGAGCAGACGGCAGCGACAGGCACGGGGAGCAGCCGGGCAGCGTACAGGCAAGGTTGGGCGAAAAGCACACGGGAGCGGACAGGCACGGGGAGAGCAACGGGCACGGAAGGCAGGGGCCGACGGCAGCGACAGGCACGGGGAGCAGAAGAGCGACGGCAGGGAGCAGAAGCAGCGACAGCACGGGGAGCAGACGGGCGAGCGACAGGCAGGGGAGCAGAACGGGACGGCAGGACCAGAGCGCGGCAGAGCAGAGACAGGAAGGGCATGCGACAGGGCACGGGGGGCAGAATAGAGAAGCAGAACGGGGGCAGCTGGCACAGTTTAGAATAGGCACCGGAGATGACAGAGGGGGCAGAGACATCGGGAAGGGCAGAGAGATCGGGGAGACTTCAGTGGAAGAAGAGGAGCGGATCCCGGGACAGCGTATCTACCGACAAGTAAGCAGATGTGCCGAACATCTGCAATCTATTCTTCACCGTTTTTCACTTAAATGATCCTGTGTTCACTGTTTTTATTGTATTCACTGTTCTTCACATCTGCTAACTTGTCGGGAGATAATATACGCGCGGAACAGTGAAGAATAGATTGCAGATGTTTGCATACATCTGCTAACTTATCAGAAGACATTATTTTTCAGTTAAATAACACATTTTATTCCCGAACCATGGTCCCTTTGAAAAATGCTCGGGTCTCCCATTGACTTCAATGGGGCTCGTTATTCGAGACGAGCACTCGAGCATCAGGAAAAGTTTGTCTCGAATAACGAGCACCCGAGCATTTTAGTGCTCGCTCATCTCTAAATATGATGCATTCCTACATTACCCTGATCCCCAAACTGCATAAAGATCATACTGAGTGTTCCAACTATAGGCCCATAGCGCTATTAAATGCGGACTATAAACTCTTTACTAAAATCCTGGCCAACAGGTTAATCTATTGGCTGCCGCAAGTGGTCCACAAAGACCAAGTCGGCTTCATACCTTATTGACAGGGGGGGAGATAACACTAGACGCACCATAGATTTAATTGAAGTGATAAATAGAACATCTGGAGAAGCGCTGCTCCTGAGCTTGGACGCTGAGAAAGCGTTTGATCGCTTAGGTTGGCCGTTCCTATTCCGGACCTTGCAGACCTATGGGTTGAGAGGGCCCTTTATGCATGCCATTAAGAGTTTGAATTCCACACCGCCTGTAACTATAAAACTGCCCCATTCCCTATCACCCCGCTTCCAGATCCACAATGGGACTAGGCAGGGATGCCTGCTCTCCCCATTATTGTTTGTCTTGTGTATAGAGCCCCTGGCAGCGGCCATTAGAGGCTCTGTGGATATTTAAGGAGTCATGGTGAGAGATAGAGAATTCAAATTATCTCTCTTTGCGTATTTATCACGAGTGGTCCCGCAACCCACATCGCGGGTCGCGGGCTCACCCGTGCCGCCCTGCCCCCGCCAGCGCGCCGCCAGCGCATCTTACCCGTCCCGGCTCCTGGCTCGCTCCCCTCCGCTGTGCGCGTGTCCCCGACTGCTAGGGCGCGCGCGTGCCACCTTCTCCAAATTTAAAGGGCCAGCGCGCCATTAATTGGCGCTGGCCATATTGCCCAATTCTTTATAAAAGCCTGCCTCTTCCTGTTACCCTTGCCGGATCTTTGTGCCTCATAGCCTTAGAGAAAGCTTAACTAGCGATTACTCCTGCGTTCCTGTGTATTCCTGCGTTCCCGTGTAACCTTGGGCAGAGTTCTCATATAACTCCCTGGATTCGGAGTCTGCTGGTGCATCACCCTTCTTTGTTCTATATGGAAGACATCCACGTCCCCCCCTACCTCTCTCCGTGTCTGCTGATGTTCCTGCTGTGGAAGAGTTGGTAACGGACCTTAAAGCTATTTGGGAACAGACTCGTCAGTCCCTGCTTCAGGCCTCTGCCCGCACCAAGACTCAGGCCGATAAAAAACGCAGGTCTCCTCCCATCTTCTCTCCAGGGGATAAAGTGTGGCTGTCTTCAAAATATGTCCGCTTGAAGATTCCCAGCTACAAGCTTGGCCCTCGCTATCTGGGTCCATTTGAGGTACTGAAGCGTATTAACCCTGTGGCCTATAAGCTGCGCCTTCCTCCCACCATGCGCATCCCGAACTCCTTTCATGTCTCCCTGCTCAAGCCTGTCATCTTGAATCGCTTCTCCCAGCAAGATCCTCCTCCTACTCCAGTGGCGGACTCTACCAACACCTATGAGGTAAAAGAGATCTTGGACATGAAGACGGTGAGGGGGAAGCGGTTCTTCTTGGTTGACTGGAGGGGGTTCGGGCCTGAAGAAAGGTCGTGGGAGCCAGAGGACAACATATTGGATCGTAGTCTTCTGCAGAGGTTCCTCCAGCCTAGGAGGAGGGGGAGGCCGAAGGGGGGGGGGGTACTGTCACGGGTGGTCCCTCGACCCACATCCCGGGTCGCGGGCTCACCCGTGCCGCCCTGCCCCCGCCAGCGCATATTACCCGTCCCGGCTCCTGGCTCATCTTTGTGCCTCATAGCCCTAGAGAAAGCTTACTAGCGATTACTCCTGCGTTCCTGTGTATTCCTGCGTTCCCGTGTAACTAGCGATTACTCCTGCGTTCCTGTGTATTCCTGCGTTCCCGTGTATTCCTGTGTGTTCCCGCTCCTGTGTCCTGTGTTACCCGAGTTCCTCCGTGTTGCTGTGTTCCGTGTGCCTGTGTTCCCGTTCCCACCTGCCTGGACCTCCTGTTGCTGACCCCGGACTTGGACCTGACGTTGCATCTCTGCCGCCTGCCCTGACCCTGTGCCTGGACCTGTCTACGAGATTGTCATCCGTTAAGGTACCTCGACTTCGGCTGCCACCGTGGGCTAGTCACACCTGGGAACGACCTAGTGGTATCCTGCCGCAGCAAGTCCAACCCGCTTTGCGGCGGGCTCTGGTGAATACCAGGTGCCGCTAGGCTCCGGTTCCGGGTGTTGGTTAGTTACTTCTCCCGCGGTGGTCCAGAGGATCCACTGATCCTAACAGTATTATCTCACACCTCGCTGCCTAATCTCCATAGATTACTCGGTGAATTTGGAAAACTGTCTGGTCACAAAGTAAATGTTAGCAAAACAGAGGCCCTCCCCATAAACATCCTACAGGAGCAGCTGGCAAGACTTCATTCTAATTTCAACTTCCAATGGCAAACTCAGAACCTGACCTCATCCTACGGGTCCCTGTATTCCAATAATTTCCCTGCACTATTTGACTCATTAAGACGTACAATGACACCCCTCTCCTTTTTTGGCAGAATAAATGCGTTCAAAATGACCATCCTCCCAAAGCTAATGTATTACTTTAAAACCCTACCAGTCCCAATCCCGATGAGGGCCCTGAAGGCGCTACAGGCATCTCTGTTCCAGTTCATCTGGGCTCATAAGCGACATAGACTTTCTCAAATGTTTAATGCTACCTTGAGACTGTGGTGGACTGGCAGTGCCGGACCTTCTCAAAGGAAACCTACCACTTGGGATAGGGCTTATAAGCTGGACATGCCGTGCACCAGCTCTGAAGGCGCTACAGGCATCTCTGTTCCAGTTCATCTGGGCTCATAAGCGACATAGACTTTCTCAAATGTTTAATGCTACCTTGAGACTGTGGTGGACTGGCAGTGCCGGACCTTCTCAAAGGAAACCTACCACTTGGGATAGGGCTTATAAGCTGGACATGCCGTGCACCAGCTCAGGGTGAGCTGGTGCCGGCGCTAATCTCCGTTATGTTTTTAAACAGTTTTAAAGTTTATTAATGTTTTAACAGTTTATTAATGTTTATATCCTTACTGGCTTTCCCGCACCGGGGTCCGCGCTCGGCGCACCATGCGCGCGACCGTGCGTGCATCTGTTATGCAGTTAAAGTTTACTGATATTTGTGTTACAGGTAATTGATTAAAGTGCCCTTACAGGGGGTGTACATAAGGGTTTTTGTAGCCCTCCAGTCTCCTGGTATCACATTATCAGTATGTGCTGTATATACTGTATGTAGTGCTGGTACATGTAGTGCAGTGTATATACTATATACCTGGTATCACATTATCAGTATGTGCCGTATATACTGTATGTAGTGCGGTGTATATACTATATACCTGTGATCTCCAGGCCTGTCATCGCTCTGTGTCTCTCCTATGGATCTGGTCTAGGATAAGGAAGTTGTGTAACGGTCAGGCGTTGCGCTCTCTTGTGTAACACGATTTGGCAATGTCCTATTGTCTTGTAATTTTAACCTTTTGTTGCAGAGGCTTCAATTTGATACTATGTGACAGTTTGAACAATAAGACCAAAGCAGCCTGGTTATCAACCTAAGGGTACATTCACACAGCCCGCCGTGACCCCTCCTCCCTCCATACAGAATAGCGGCGCACGGCCGCACACACGCCGAAAGATACAGCATGCCACACTGTATGTGGCACCATATCACGCGCCGCGCCGCTATTGCCGTCTATGGGGACGTACATGCGGCCACAAATTTAAAGTTAAAGTGCATTTAATAACAGACCGAAATGCAAAGGCCTAAGATGGACGATTACTTGCTTAAATCCCACCACTCCTCGCCTACCCCGGGGGCGGGCAAATGTATCGCCAATGTATACCAACCATTACTTTCCGCTGGCTGGGCTGATTTTGGACACTGCCTCGTTTATCTTCACCCTGAGGGTGCGTTCACACATTGCAGTTAAAACTGCATCGCAATCAGCTTTGAGGTGCTTTTAGGTGCAGTTTTGTTAATGTAACAGGTGAATGACATTTTTTCCCCTTCCACATCAAATCCACCCAGTCAGTTCTTGACTTTCACCTGGTAAATTAGCAAAAATTAACTGCACCTAAAGCCACCTCAAAGCTGGATGCGATGCAGTTTTAACTGCATCGTGTGACCGCACCCTGATTCTGTTCAACTTCCCTATTCATCTCTCTTTCCTCCATACCAATCACGGAACAATTTTCAACCAGACAATAATTAACTTTGGATATTTAGACCAAAAGTGTAACAAGTCACATTTGATATTCTTCACAATATACTCTGATGTTCTTGTTACCAAATCATTCTCACCCAAATGGATCACTAAAATTTCAGGGGTAGTATCAATCCTAGAGTAGCAATGCACCTGTCGAAGCAACAACCCCCCACACCATGCCTCCTATCCCAAGCCGTATGCACAGCAGCATGCTCAAGGCCCAAGTCCAACTGTTAAGATTGGGTAACACAAAAGACAGGGGATAGTGTGCCCTGAGCTTTTTCCCAACCTCTGTCCCTTCCTATAGCCCCCCCACGATAAACCGTGGGGCGACTACTTGAAGACTCGAAATACACTGGATAAGTGCGCCGCTATTGCCGTCTATGGGGACGTACATGCGGCCACAAATTTAAAGTTAAAGTGCATTTAATAACAGACCGAAATGCAAAGGCCTAAGATGGACGATTACTTGCTTAAATCCCACCACTCCTCGCCTACCCCGGGGGCGGGCAAATGTATCGCCAATGTATACCAACCATTACTTACCGCTGGCTGGGCTGATTTTGGACACTGCCTCGTTTATCTTAACCCCGAGGGTGCTGTCACACGTCGCGTTTACTGCATGCGTTTAAAAACGCATTGCTACAGCTGAAGGGGTATTTCCCTAATTAAACAGCTGTTAACAGCACTTTACCACCCCAGGTAGAGGATCCCCTGAACTACTGGGTATCCAAACTTGATGTGTGGCCGCAACTTGCGGAGTTTGCAGTAGAGAAGCTGTCCTGCCCGGCCAGTAGTGTGGCATCAGAGCGGGTGTTCAGTGTGGCGGGGGCCATCGTTACCCCAAGGAGAACCCGCTTGTCCACTCATAATGTGGAGAGACTGATGAATCCAAGATGAATCACGCTTGGATCGGCCAGGATTTCAACTCACCAATTCCTAATGCATCAGATTAGATCAGCCATGACGCCTCCTCCAAACGCTGAGAAATGAGTCCGGGTTCTAACTACCTGCCTCAGCCACACATCTGCTGCCAGTTGCTCCATCTGCCTCATACCTTCTTTACCAGGGACTGCAATTGTCACCCACCTCCACACTTTGTCATTGTGCCACTGTCTGACCTCCTGCTGCCGCCACCTCCACACTCTGTCATTGTGCCACACTGTGGCCTACCATGTTGATGCCACCACCAGAATTTGTCATTGTGTCACTCTCTGGCCTCATGCTGCTGCTACTGCTGCCGCCCACCTACACACCATGATTGTGCCACTCTGACCTCCTGCTGCTGCCGCCACCTCCACACTTTGTCATTCTGCCACTCTGCGGTCTACTCATGCTGCTGCCAACTGACTGCTGTCTCCCTTGAACACCCTGTGATTTCCATAATGCTGTTTTCAGCCTCCATCACTATATGACGTTGCCACTATGTTTAGTTTCCCCCTTCATTTCATCTGTCAGAAGGAATTAAAAGCTTCAGGATTGATAGCCAAAAGCAGGAGTGGATACAGAACACAGAGGACATGCAAGTATCCCATTTACTGCTCATCTCTGGATCATATTCTGGATCCACTGTTTGTTTTGGCTTTAGAAATACTGATGGATTTTTGGCCGATTGAAAGAGGACACTGACGGGTGAAAAGATGGGCAAAATCATCAGTGACGTCAATGCAGAATTACTGCTGACACCCTCTCCACTCTTTTGGGGGGTTTCTACATGTATCCGCGTGTAACAGAACAGGTTCTGTCATAATCTATGGAATCATCTGATGTCAGTGTAAGAAGATTGCACTCTGTGATGTTATAGTGGGATCTTGGCCCTAAGTTCAGTCCTTTCGAGCTGGCACAGTCGTTACCTTGTCAGGCTGCGTTCCCGCTTCGCTTATTTGGGGAATTTGGCCTATGTAAGTGCACATGGAAGTGAAGAGTGAAGCGATTCTAAGAGCCGCGGCTGTCATGTGCGTGTCATACTAAAACACAGCATGAATTTTGTCGTAAAATTCGGCGAATCAAATTTTTGAAAGATTCACCCGTATCTAGTTATGACACTTCAGTTGAAGGTGGCATAGCATTCTCATAGTGAGCGACAAATACAAAAACATAGTGGGGGACATTTACTTAAAGTGTCGGTGTCTGCATTGGCTTTGTTACCGACCTGCTCTCGGAAAGAAGATACACATTTAATATTGTAGAGCTGTGCAGAGACATTTCTGTCCCCGAGACCATTTTCTGTCCCTGGGACCAAAATCTGTCCCGAGCACCAGAAATATGTCCAACAGTCCCTGCTAGACCAGTTTTCTTTTGGTCTACTTTCCGCCAGTTTACAGCGCCCAAAAATGGCTGTGACACATATTAATTGTGTCTGAGTTTCCACTCCGCCAAAGCCACGCCCCTTTTCGGAGAAGAGTCGGAGCAGACGGAAAAAGTAATTTTTTCTGGCGCCGCCAGCTAATAAATAGGTCTCAGAGCAGAACATGTGGTGAGAGCGCCACAAAACTGGCGGAAACGCCATAGTAAATGTCCCCCCATGTGTTGGAACTAATGGAGACGCTCCTCTGTGGAGGGGCCGGAGGAGGGGTGGAGAGTAGAATCTTTGTAAAATACACATTGTGATTGTACTGGGGTGGGGGGAGGCCCTGTGACTGTACTGGGGGTGAGGTGGGACCTGTGACAGTACTGGCTAGTGGGGGGAGGCCCTGGCTACTGGGAGGAGGCCCTGTGACTATAATGGTGTGGGGGGAGGCCCTGTGACAATACTGGGGTGGGAGGAGGCCCTGTGACAATACTGGGGTGGGAGGAGGCTCTGTGACTGTACTGGGGTTGGTGGGAGGCCCTTTGACTGTACTGGGGTAAGGGGGACCTGTACAGCATCTTCATCACTTTTTATAGCATTTTTTATATTTTGCAAAATGGCACCGACCGTGGGTGTTACTGTGGGTGTTTGATGCAATATGCAGCTGGTACAGAGAGGGCTCAGTTCATGATGTTATGGAGCACATCAGGAAGGGGTTAAAGAGGTATAGCCACAGTACACAGCAATACATGGACTGACATAGACAGACACGTCAGGAGTGATGTCGGATCTGTATTGTCCGGTGACTATTGCTGTACAAACTTTATCCACCCATGTAGTCGTTAGTGTGGTAGTCTTAAACCGTGGGGCGACTACTTGAAGACTCGAAATACACTGGATAAGTGTGGGAAGGGAAACACAAACAGACTGACAAACATAAAACACAAAAGAATGGTAAACTAGCCGGAGTCACAACGAGAGGGTACGTCAATAGCAAAATCAGTAGGCAAAGAGTCAATGTCAAAAACTAGCCGAGGTCACAACGATACATATACAGATACAGAGAAATCAAACCTAATGCTGAGAGCGAGTGGAGAAGGGATTTCAAACACTGGCACAGGTGACTAGTGGAGCTGCAATTTATGCAGCCAGAACTCCACCTCCAGAACCTGATAGGAGCTGGACAGCTTCTGGGAATTAACCCCTCATGGTGCAGAACAACCAGGCACCATGCAGAGGTACCACAAGTCCCAGCAGTTCCGAACACAACTCCTAGACAGCGCGAGATCTTAGCAGCCGCTGCCCGGGACGAGAGGTGGAGTTTGCGCGGATACTCGCCGGGGTTCGGAGAACGCTGCTGGCACCACCAGAAGAACCAGAAGTCCCAGCATTTTCCCTAGCGAACCTGACACCAACTACCTGCCCTGCAGGCATACGTCAGCCCTTTCCACCCCCTCAGCCAGAGAGCTACTAGGTGGTCTGGGCTCAGCGCCACTATACAGCGAGGACGAAGTGTTTGAGGACAGTCAGCAGCTGCTTGGCAGTGAAGAGGTGGGGCAGACTTCTGCTGCTTCCTGCAGTTGGCAGGAAAGTAGAGATGTGGAAAGTGGCACGGGAGGTTATGTTGCACTTGTAAGTAGTCAGGCTATGCATACTGAGACCATTGAGGAGAATAGCAGTGACAGGGAAACACAAATCGATGATGATATAACCGTTCACACTTGGGAGCCAGGTGAAGCCAGGGCTTCATCATCATCGTCGGGAGAAGAGGGTGTCAGCTTGCTCGTCAGGCAGTGAAGCAGGCAGCAAGTGGCTGCTGTGGCTGTGAGTCAGCAGGGTGGCAGAAGTGTGTAAATGTCCGCGGGGTACAAAACCCGCTTCACATGTCCAAGTAAGCAGTGGCACAGGGGCTCAGTGCAGAGTGTTGGCGGTAAAATCACCACCTCGGCGGTGTGGCAGTTTTTTGTTAAGACACCAGAGGATCCGAGCGTGTGTATATGTAGAATCTGCGGGCAGAAAGTGAAGCATGGCCAGGTAGCTAACGTTGGCACCACGCCCCTGCGCCAACACATGCAGCATCACCATCCAATGGCTTGGGAGAAACGGGTGTCAGATGTGGTCCATTCTGCCACTGCAGCAACAGCTGCAGCAGCACCTAGTGGCACACTTGCCATTTCAGCCAGGCAAGGCGCTGCCTATTTGCGCCATTGTCCATCCTCTGTCAGGTCTGACCGGGGGATTCCTGGCAGTCATCGCTCACGTACTACTGCTACGGCTGCTGTGGGGAGATGGAGGGGTAGGAGCAGTAGCAGCTCCATCAGCAGCAGCTTAAGTCTGGAGTCCTTATTGAGCAGCTTCCTTCACCAGCCTAGAGAGGAAGGTAGACGCCACCAGCAGCAGGACATGGAGCAGACCCTGCACCAGGTGGTGGCCTACTTGGACAGCACTTTACCACCCCAGGTAGAGGATCCCCTGAACTACTGGGTATCCAAACTTGATGTGTGGCCGCAACTTGTGGAGTTTGCAGTAGAGAAGCTGTCCTGCCCGGCCAGTAGTGTGGCATCAGAGCGGGTGT
Organism: Engystomops pustulosus; assembly: GCA_019512145.1. NCBI lineage: Eukaryota > Metazoa > Chordata > Amphibia > Anura > Leptodactylidae > Engystomops > Engystomops pustulosus. The sequence goes on along the minus strand of WNYA01000736.1, from coordinate 85,598 downwards.
TCAGTGTGGCGGGGGCCATCGTTACCCCAAGGAGAACCCGCTTGTCCACCCGTAATGTGGAGAGTCTGACCTTTGTCAAGATGAATCAGGCTTGGATCGGCCAGGATTTCAACTCACCAATGCCTTATGCATCAGATTAGATCATCCATGACGCCTACCCCAGACGTTGAGAAATGAGTCCGGGTTCTAACTACCTGCCTCAGCCACTATTCTGATGCTGCCACCCGCCTGATGCCACACATCTGCTGCTAGTTGCTCCATCTGCCTCATACCTTCTTTACCAGGGACTGCAATTGTCACCCACCTCCACACTTTGTCATTGTGCCACTTTCTGACCTCCTGCTGCCGCCACCTCCACACTCTGTCATTGTGCCACACTGTGGCCTACCATGTTGATGCCACCACCAGAATTTGTCATTGTGTCACTCTCTGGCCTCATGCTGCTGCTACTGCTGCCGCCCACCTGCACACCATGATTGTGCCACTCTCTGACCTCCTGCTGCCGCCACCTCCACACTTTGTCATTCTGCCACTCTGTGGCCTACGGTGTTGCTGCCAACTGACCGCTGTCTTCCTGGAACACCCTGTGATTTCCATAATGCTGTTTTCAGCCTCCATCACTCTATGACGTTGCCACTATGTTTAGTTTCCCCATTCATTTCATCTGTCAGAAGGAATTAAAAGCTTCAGGATTGATGGCCAAAAGCAGGAGTGGATACAGAACACACAGGACATGCAAGTATCCCATTTACTGCTCATCTCTGGATCATATTCTGGATCCACTCCTGTTTGTTCTTGGCTTTAGCAATACTGATGGATTATTGACCGATTGAAAGAGGACACTGACGGGTGAAATGAAGGGCAAAATGATCAGTGATGTCAATGCAGAATTACTGCCGACACCCTCTGCACTCTTTTGGGGGGTTTCTACATGTATCCGTGTGTAACAGAGCAGGTTCTGTCGTAATCTATGGAATCATCTGATGTCAGTGTAAAAAGAGTGCACTCTGTGATGTTATAGTGGGATCTTGGCCCTCAGCTCGGTCCTTTCGAGCTGGCACAGACGTTACCTTGTCAGGCTGCGTTCCCGCTTTGCTTATTTGGGGAAGTTGGCCTATGTAAGTGCACATGGCAGTGAAGAGTGAAGCGATTCTAAGAGCCGCGGCTGTCATGTGCGTGTCATACTAAAACACAGCATGAATTTTGTCGTAAAATTCGGCGAACTCAGCGAATCGAATTTTTGAAAAATTCACCCGTATCTAGTTATGACACTTCAGTTGAAGGTGGCATAGCATTCTCATAGTGAGCGACAAATACAAAAACATAATGCGTTGGAACTAATGGAGACGCTCCTCTGTGGAGGGGCCGGAGGAGGGGTGGAGAGTAGAATCTTTGTAAAATACACATTGTGATTGTACTGGGGTGGGGGGAGGCCCTGTGACTGTACTGGGGTGAGGTGGGACCTGTGACAGTACTGGCTAGTGGGGGGAGGCCCTGGCTACTGGGAGGAGGCCCTGTGACTATAATGGTGTGGGGGGAGGCCCTGTGACAATACTGGGGTGGGAGGAGGCCCTGTGACAATACTGGGGTGGGAGGAGGCTCTGTGACTGTACTGGGGTTGGGTGGAGGCCCTTTGATTGTACTGGGGTAAGGGGGACCTGTACAGCATCTTCATCACTTTTTATAGCATTTTTTATATTTTGCAAAATGGCACCGACCGTGGGTGTTACTGTGGGTGTTTGATGCAATATGCAGCAAACACCCACCTGGTACAGAGAGGGCTCAGTTCATGATGTTATGGCGCACATCAGGAAGGGGTTAAAGAGATATAGCCACAGTACACAGCAATACATGGACTGACATAGACAGACATGTCAGGAGTGATGTCGGATCTGTATTGTCCGGTGACTATTGCTGTACAAACTTTATCCACCCATGTAGTCGTTAGTGTGGTAGTCTTTCTCATTATATGAAGGATGGGTTTTCTCTGGTTGGCCCAAGGTACTCCAGTACAACACTGTATACACAAGTTACACATATATCATCCCAGCTCTTCCCTCCTGATGACTGTATAAGGGGGAGCTTGGGTCCCAGGGCTGAGGGGAATGGTGGGCTGCTCACCAGGATGTGTCAGGAGCTCACCAGTGTTGTCTCTGCTGGGAGATGTATGGTGCGGTTGCAGGAACATATTCTGAAGTCCGCCATTCTCTTCCCCCTCTGCGCTTCTTTGGTGCGGGGGGAGATTTTCCTGCTGCTGCGCCGGCAATGGCGGGCGCTGCCTTGGAACTGGATCCGGAGCTAGTGTAGATAGGGGGCTCTCCAGGGCAGGGGTGTGGCAAATTCTCCCACCATCCTGGTAGCGCAGGCGGTCGCCTATTGCGAGGGCTTCTGTCACTAATGTAGCTATATTTTAGGTGTCAGGGTTAGGAGCTCTCTGAGATGCTTCCTACTCCCTCAAGGTCACATCCCTACAGTGGAAGCTTTTGGAACTCTGAAAACCAGGTTCAGCTCAGCTCCAGTGCTCATCCAACCAGATGAGGAGTTTCCCTTTATCGTTGAGGTTGATACTTCATCTGTGGGATTGGGTGCAGTGCGGTCACAGGAGAAGGAGAGGCAACTTCATCAGTGTGACTTCTTCTCAAGAAGTTTTGTCCGTCTGAATCCAACTATGACATTGGTGATTGAGTGTTGTTAGCTATCAAATTGTTGGATGGTGCTAGAGATCCATTTCAGATCCTTGCGAATCATAAAAACTTAATTTATTTGGACGCTGAAAAACATTTAAATGCTAGATAGGTTGATCCGGGACACGTGTTGGAGATGCGGGGCAGACAGAGGTGAAATGCTGTACATTTGGTGGACGTGCCAAAAATATTTCCTTTCTGGAACCAGATGTTTGAGGTGACATCCGATGTTATAGGTACAGAGGCCCCCAAAACTCCAGAGGTGGCCCTGCTTTCTATTCTCCCTAGTGCTACCCAGAAAGAAAAAAGAAGCCTTCTGAGACTTTCCCTTATCCCCCCTAGATGACGCTCTGTCATACCTCCTACCGTTTCGGAATGGGACCGAGAGCTGATGCTCATCTATCGAATGGAGGAAATAATGGCTGATAGACTTGGCACTACAGAGAAATTCATGAGGTTGTGGCAGCCCTGGATGACATTCCACGGGTCCCAGAGCTTCAGAAACATTTTGAGCTCAGATACCCAGACAGTAATTGTTACATAGCCCTGTTATCTACACAAGCAACTGACTCTTCCATCCCCGTGCCCTCTACCCCACAATGCTCTTCCCTTACCCTTTCCACCCTCCACACCTCTCCTGTGCATTTTTTTCATTGACCCCCTGTGTATTGTTTAAAAATTTTTGGTGCTGCATGGAAGTAGACGTCTGAGCCGCAGCTCCCGCTCCCAGTCGCCATCCCAGTAGGCTAGCGGGGCAACTTAAAAAGGGTCCCAGGAAGGAAGTTAACCCCACGAAATTACCTGGTGGAGCCAGCTCCACTCTGGACCGCTTCCTTGCGGGATCATTGGAGACCAGTGGCTCCTCATGTCTACCCACCACAGACCCGCAGTGCCTGTGCGGGAAGGAAGATGCCTCTGCTCCCGTAGGGACGGAAAGCAGCAGCCCAAGTCCCGGAACACTCCGCCACTCCGAAGCAGCAGCGCCCGAAGGAGCAAACACATGCTCGGGTAGGACCCATCTCCCCCACCCCAGGCATTGGATCACATGGCGCGCTGCAGGGCCCCCTCTTGGGTGGACATAGCCGCGGCTGACATACCTGCTCCCATCCACGGCACACCTCGAGAGGCCTTATACCTGGTTCCCCAGGAAGGGGACTGCAACACGGCGACTCCTCCAGTCGCTCCATCCCTGGCTGGACCGAAGCAGTCGATGGGCTCCCCCCATCTCCCCAGGGAATCGATGGCTGAGATCCCAGCGCCAGACCCTCCCCCCTTACACAAACATCAGGAGGGTGGAGGTTTGCCTGCAGGGCCTCAGGGGGTACCCTCCAAGCCTGAAGCACAATCCCCCCTGCCCTCACTACATAGAGGCGACTCCCCCCCGGGCTGTCGCGCCCCCAGTGCAGCATCCACCCAGCCACATGGCAGCCCCAACAGACTGGCATATTTCCCCGGTAGAGGATGTAAGCAACACTCCATCCCTAACAGACCTGGAAGCTGACAGTTGTCACTGGGGATCTCCCAGTAGCTCCATCTCCTCAGGCGGACCACCCGCAAAGTTTTCTCCTGCTGTTCCCTCTGAAATCCACATGCTATTCCAGTATCTACCCACTAAAGAGGACTTTGGGGGCCTCATAGAAGAGGTCAATGACACGTTTCGTACTGAACTTCACCTAGTAAAACCTGGTAGAAAGATTGGAAGGCCTGGAGACTGCTCAAGGCTATTTGTGGCCAGACTCCGGGATAATACTGCGGCTCAGGCCACCACCATAAGGCATATGAACCGCCATCTAGAAGATCTGGACAATAGGGGGCGCTGCAACAATCTAAGAGTCAGGGGTGTGCCCGAACCAAAGGACCCTGAGGATGTGAGAGGGTGTTGCTGGAGTCCCTGTTCAATCAAATCCTCGACCAGCCTCCCACCAACAAGATCAAATTTGACAGAGCCCATCGAGCACTAGGCTAACCCTAACCCCGTTGCTCTGCCACCAGGCCCAGAGATATAATTTGCTATGTGAATGACTTTGATCTTAAGGAACTAGTAATGAGCAAAGCCAGGAAGAAGGAACCCATCAAATATGCAGGAGCCACTGTACAGATATTTTCTGACCTTTTCTGGATTACCCTACACAAAAGGCGTCAACTCCGTCCACTGCTATCCCAGCTGAGAGATAAAGGCATCCCATATCGATGGGGCTTCCCCTTTGCCCTAATGGCTAACACCAATGGCCAAACATCTCTACTTTACACTTATGAAGACCTATAGGACTTTTGAGAGGCACTGGACCCCATCACCCCCACCTGAGTGGTCACAAATACAGAAGATAAGATCTAGAGGACCTGCACGATGATCCCTGACAAAAACCTTGAGAGACACTTTCTAGCTTTTGTTCTCTTTTCTCACCACTATGGTGAGAAGTGCGAGCAGATTGCCATGCCGACCCAAAATCCCACAATTCTAAGTGTGTTCCCTGGCGACTGGAGGGCGAGGACTACATTCCGGATCATACCTATTCTTTACTATCCTCTCTTACTCCTGTTTTTCTTTGACTTGGGATGGAAATCCAAATTTTCTTGATAGTCAGGGTATAACCCCCGCTCCCTGGGGTGTGACCCCTATCCCTCTGCAGGTAGTGGGGGTGCTGTTAGACCTCCTGACTAACCAACCGCTGATAACGCTGGTTGGATATTGTTCCTTTCCAGTTTGTTATGGTTCTATCCACTGTGTCTTCATACTGTTTGTCTTCCCCCCTGCCTTTTGTTCTTCCCTAGGTACCATACACACGATCCAAACCACAACCTGGCCGACCTCTTCAAGGAATAGGGTAAGCTTTAAAAAGATGCTCCTCAACTCTACACCCCCTATGCAATGGTTAAATTCTTAACGCTAAATGTTAAAGGCCAGAACTCTAATGCCAAGCGGCGTATGACCCTGAGAGAACTGCGCTCTCAGAAAGCAGATGTGGTCTTCTTACAAGAAACACACTTTAATGCCTCCGGCTCCTGTGCATTTGCAAAAAGTTCCTTACCCAACCTCATTCCTTGCTAACGGTGATGGACGCCGAGGGGGAGTAGCCACTCTTATAGCGGGTTCCTGCCCTATTCAGATCACTAACACTATCACTGACCCCAAGGGTAGATATATTATTCTCCATGGCTCCCTGCATAGTCTCCCCCTTACCCTGTGTAATATTTACGCCCCTAAGTGGGACAGATAGTATTTACAAAAAAGTCCTGCAACGTATCTCTAACCTCCCTCCAGCGGCCTTGCTCCTGGGAGGGAACTTTAATCTGCCATTCTCTACGTTCACAGATCGACTACCAATAAATCCCTCCCCCTCTCCCAATCTTCTCTGAACTACCCAAGAATTTAGGAAGCTTGTTAGCCAGTACAGGCTTTATGATCTTTGGAGAATTTGCAACCCACATACTATTCCCCGCCGCATGGCACCCATAGGAGAATTGATCTCTTTCTGGGATCCTTACAGACCCCAAGACTAATGAAAACTGCAGATTTAGGACCAATAATGTGGTCAGATCATGCCCCCCTCTCCTTAGCCCTCTCAGACTCTCATAAGTGTAGCAGAACATACCACTGGAGGTTGAATGAGACGATCCTCAAAAAACCAGCTCAGAGAGAGATACTGGCTATATTTCTAGAGGAATACTTCCGCGACAATGCAGACCTAATTTCCCTTCCCAATTTGTGGGAGGCCCACAAGATGATGGTGAAGTGCCAGTGTGTCGCTTTGGCTGCCAGTATGAAAAGGGAAAGAGAAAAGTCGCACCTTAGAACTGAAGACCCACCTTAGCTCATTAGAACGAACACTAGCTAATGCCCCTACCAGATCCCTCCTCAAACAGGTGGTCGAAACCAGGGCTAAACTTATGACTTATCTGTCCATTGCACAGAAAAATTGCTAATGTACTCAAAACAAAAACTTTACAAGAAAGGTAATAAAGCCCACACCTTGCTAGGCCGCCGGTTGAGGGAGGAGGCTGGTAGTACCTCGGCACACTCCATCCGCTGCCCCGACGGTACGATCTCTTATGACCCAAGAGAGATATCTGATATTTTCCAAACCTACTTTGCCGATCTCTATAACCTTCCAAGCTCGCTCCCTACAGACCCAGAAGCTTGCAACTCACAGATTGATGCCTATCTTAAATCCTGTAACCTCCCTCAACGTACCTATACTGTCAATTTACACATGTTTTTCGTATACTGTTTCAATCACTTTTAGCCCCACACCTATTGGCCTTATTTAATACTTTTCTTAATGGTGCACCGATCCCGCAGGAAATGTTCCACTTTCTTTTTTTTAAACTGTTTATTGAAAAATATGTAAAACTGTACAGATTAATACAATAAAATTGTAAAAGCTTCCTCGCGTTGTGTATCTGTTTACAATCACATATATTATGCATAATACAAAAGAGAAAGCTATACATCCTTGCTCACATATCGGTGTATTATATCTATGCGGCATGAGGACATTGTTTTGTACAGATCTTATGATGCACAACTTATCACTGATGACAAGTAAAGAAGAAGGACATAACCAGAAACATTTAAACAAGTAAAACAAACCAAGCATGCTCTTGCGTTTACTTTCGTGCCTATCATTCTGGGTGGATGCGAAATTTGCTTATTCAGTATACATTTAATATGGTTCTCCAAGGGTCCACACCGCCTATATTTGAACCTCACATATTTATCGAAGATTATGTTGCATTTCGGTTACAGAGTATGCTGTCAGAGTGGAGTCACACCAAGCATCCCAAACTTTATTGAATTTTTCTGGACGCCCCCTATTTCTGTATACTATTTTATTAAAGGGAATCACTTGGTTTACCAATTTTTTCCACTGTGAGCAGGAGGGAGGTTTATCTCCCATCCAGCGTAGTGCGATAGCTTTCCTAGCCATAAAACAGGTTTCTCTGATTGCTATTTGCTCGTAATGAGACCAGATTTCCTCGTCCAAAACACCAAATAGGCATATTAGTGGGGTAATAGGGAGAGGTTTACTTAGCACTTTAGAGAGGGTTTCGACTACATCTGTCCAAAATGATGAAATATAGCTACACGTCCATATCATGTGCCAAAAATCCGCTGGAGAGGCAGAGCATCTTAGACATGCCGGGGACGTTAACCTCCCCATTTTATATAGGCGCAGGGGTGTCAAGTAGCTTTGATGAATAATATACAGTTGGGTCAGTTTGTTATTCACAGATGGGGAAACATGCAGGTGTGACTCCAACATCTCTGACTCTGTGTCTTCATCTATTTCAGGGATAAGTGACTTCCATGAGGTTATCGCCTTTATGGGAACACCTTGTACCTTAGCACTAATAAGAAAGGAATAGATTGTGGATATTATACCACCAGGACCCTGTGATTTCACAATCCCTATCAGAGGGTATGATGATACAGGTGGTCTAGGCTCTGGGAACTGGGATTGAAAGGCGTGTCGCAGTTGGAGAAATTTGTAGAAGTGTGTTCTCTGTAGCTGATATTGGGACTCTAGTTGGGTATATGATACAAAGACATTCTCTCTGAATACATCACCTATTGTACATAGTCCTAGGTTGTGCCACATATCCGCATCAGATAATTGTTGTAGTTGTGGGATACCATTATTGTACCATAAAGGAGTTTCCGCTGGGATATCATTAAAGGGGCATAAAAGTTTTGCTGCCTTCCACACTATTCTAGCCACTCTATGTATTGGTAATAGTTCTTTCAGATGCCCCCCTCCCTCATGTAGCACAACCCAAAGATTTTTGATATCTAAGTATTCAGCTAACATGCGCTCTGGACGTGGGGGGAGTCCAGGCGACAGCCATCCCGCCAGGTATTTGAGTTGACCTGCCAGATAGTATAGGAATATATCCGGAAGCGCCATGCCCCCCGAGGGTTTAGGACGTTGCAGTTTGGCATATTGTAGCTTAGAGCGAGATGATCCCCATATGAACGGGATAATCATAGAGTCTAGGTTTTTAAAAAATACCTTGGGGATCGGATAAAATACATGCAGGATTTCTGCAGGATAATAGGGAGAAACTGGCTAACCAGCGGAGCACTTCCTAAGTGCGGCCACTCATGCAGGAAGTCAGGCCACGCCCCCAAAATGTTCCACTTTCATATTAACCTGATCCCTAAACCTGGGAAAGACCCCTTGGAATGCGCTAATTATTGGCCTATAGCCTTACTGAACACGAATTATAAAATTTTCACAAAAATTTCTGGCCAAAAGACTTATCCAGTATCCCTCAGCTGGATAAGGGGGAGGGGATAACACTCTACGCACCATTGACTTTAGAGATGTGATTTCTCCCGCGCAATTCAACCTTAATTTCGTTCCCATTTGTGGATGTTCCCAATTAGTGAGTGCCATTTGTCTCTTTGGCTGCGTATAGGAAGACAGTCCACTTTCACTGAAGACCCCCTTACTCATTCGACACTACTAATCCCCCAGTCCCCCTCAACCTGCTTCGAAACAGCGCAGACTTTCTGCCTTGCAAAAGTCTAATGTCTCAAAAAACTTACCACGTAGACCCCCCTTGCTAGCTGCCGTGGGGTTAGAGCAGTACCGCGCACACCCCCGCCCCCCACACGATCCCTCTATCACCCCCACGAGAAGTCGATTGTCCAACCACTTGCCGATCTCTATACCTCCAAGCTTGCTCCCTACACCCCTTCTGCAACTCACGATTGTCCTATCTTAATCTGTAACCTCCCTCAACGTACCTCATACTGTCCATTTCCACGTTTTTCGTATACTGTTTTCAATACTTTTCCCCACCCTATTGGCCGTTAATACTTTTCTTAATGGTCCGCCCGATCCCGCAGGAAATGTTCCCACTTTCATATTAACCTTTCCCTAAACCCTTGAGACCCTTGGAATGCCTAATTATACCCTTAGCCTTACTGCACGCGATTAATTTCACTTCGTGCCAATAGACTTCTCTATCCCAACATGGGGAGAGAAAAAGAATTGGACCAGCCACTCCACTCACACACCTGGACTAAATTCCGCTATAGCTACATTTATAATCACGACTCGGTTCTTAGTTACATTTTGATCAAATTGATAAGCCCACCAACCCTTCACGTGACCTCTTTATGGTGGGTCCCTACGCTATTTTGTGCACATCAAAGGAACATGGCGCCACCCCCCTGCAGCCACCCCGCAGGACCAATCGCCCGTTGCCCCCCAGTACCCATACTGGCGGGCATAGCCCCCCAGGCTCCGGGCCCATGCCCCCCACCACAGAAGCGGCCGGACGCCTCCAACACGCCCCACCATGTGAACAGAAAAAGGCTCACCATGTGGTGAACAGTGTTATACCTCACCGGTTCCATGTGGTCTCAACTCTCGGCTGAGAGGACAGTAGGCGGCCCCTAATGCAGTCTCCTGCTATTTAAACACCTGGTCCAGGGGCGGAGTGCTGTACACCAGTAAAACAATAAATGAAGGGATAGAGTGTACTGAACCAACATGGGGAGAGAAAAAGAACCTCGAGTTCGTTATATAATGTAGCCTAGCGGCATTAGATCATTGTGTGATGTGTGGATGTGCGGTCCAGTTCTTTTTCTCTCCCCATGTATACTTATCTATTATCTATAACAGTATAAAAAACAATTTCGTGCAGCTCACCTCTCCAATGATTTCCAAAGATCAGCCATTCGGGAGTGTGGTGCCGTGAAAAATAACCCGTCTTGCCGTGTGCTCGCGTTGCCTGCCAGGACTGCAGGTGTGCAATGCAATTTCAATCACAGGTAAACGCAGCACTTCCTTTTTAAATCTTTTTTTTCTTCTTTATTGATGACAAAGTTTAAAACATGATAGGCAGGATAAGATCCAGCTCTAGTCATAGCATGTAAATGTACAAAATGTTTCATGATTTAAGAGAAATCCACAATCAAAAACATGAGGGGTGTGTACAAGCCAAGCATCACACACGTTACAAGCTGGTGCTGTCTGAATGGATCTCATGTATTGCAGTTTTATACCTCCACATCAACAAATCAAAACTCATAATATTTCAAGCAAGAAGAAAACATTAATCTTAATATAAACTGTAAATCAACTGATATTTGAGAATATTCAAAGTCATTAGATCTGGGAACAAAGACATGTTGTATACAGGTGCAAAACAATTCTGGTGATACTCCAGAATCACTGTAAACATTCTCTGTAAACATGGAAAAAGTTAACTACTTGCATCCTACATAGCCATAGCCTAAATCTATAAATAACTCATTAGAAAAGGAGATATGAACGATAGAACCATGATGACAGCTGCCAATAGACACTTTCAAGTGTGAGTTTAAAAACAAAAATATGCAACTAAAATCATGATGATGTTTTTAGAGTTTCAATAACATTCATTGAGTATTCTTCGTGAACGTAGAAATTTCTAAAAGAGAAAAAAAGCTACCTCACCGTAAACATTTTGACTGTAAACATACCTCACCGTAAACATTTTTGTAAATTGTAAGTTTTTAAGTTGCATATTTTTTGTTTTCAAATCTCACAACATTGAAAGTGTCTTATTGGCGCTGTCATTCATGTTTCTATCGTTCATATCTCCTTTCTATAGTCATCATATGATTTAGGCCTATTGCTATGTAGGGATGCAGTAGGTAACTTTTTCCAGTTTACAGAGAATGTTTACATTGAATTCTGGTAGGTAATCACCATGAATTGATTTGCACCTGTATCCAACATGTCTTTGTTCCCAGATCTAATGACTTTGAATTTTCTCAAATATCAGTTGTTATTTACAGATTTATTATCTAAGATTAATGTTTTCTTCTTGCCTTGAAATATTATGATGTTTTGATTTGATGTGGATGTGTATAACACTGCAATACATGAGATCCATTCAGACAGCACCAGCTGTAACGTGTTGTGATGCTTGGCTTGTACACACCCCTCATGTTTTTGATTGGTGGATTCTTCCTTTAAATTCTGAAACATTTTGTACATTTACATGCTATGACTAAGAGCTGTAATCTTATCCTGCCTATCATGTTTTAAACTTTATTCAGTAGATCCCTCAGCTGAGGGGAGGGGATAACACTCTACGCACCATTGACTTTAGAGATGTGATTAACAGAACAGGTGGCGAAGCTCTTGTCCTAAGATTGGACGCGGAGAAGGCCTTTGACAGGTTGGGTTGGCACTTCCTGTTCCGGGCATTAAAATCCTATTGCTTACAGGGTTCGTTCTTTACAGCTATACAAGGCCTGTACTCCACCCCCTCTGCTCCATCAAGTTCCCCCATGCGTCATCAACTAGATTCCCCATTCACAACACCACCTGGCAGCGGTGTCCGCTATCACCTCTTCTTTTTGTACTTTGCATTAAACCCCTGGCGCCAGCCATCAGGTGATCTTTCGGACGTTGGAGGAGTGAGGGTTTGGGATAAGGAATTTAAGCTGTCTCTCTTTGCAGATGACATTCTGCTGACCATCACCAAACCCCATCTTTCGCTCCCCAACTTGCACAGACTACTGGAGGAATATGGCAACCTCTCAGGATATAAGGCCAATGTTGGCAAGACTGAAGCTCTTCCAATTAACTTACCCCAGAATATGTTAGCGGTCCTGCAATCCAATAACAACTATAGGTGGTAGTCAACCTCTTTAACGTACCTGGGGGTAAATCTGACTCCTAGCTATAGAACATTATACTCCCACAACTTCCAGAAATAAAATCCCGATCTCCTTTTTTGGGAGAATCTCGGCCATAAAAATGACAATCCTCCCAAAGTTGATATTTAATTTTGAGACCCTCCCGGTTCTGATCCCCCTCAGAGTCCTTAGGGAGTTCCAGGCTTCTCTCCTCCAATTCATCTGGGCACATAAATGCCACAGACTGCCCTGTAAGCTAATGATGCAACCTAAAGATCTAGGGGGTATGGCAGGTCTGGACATAGTCAAATATTATTAGGCGGCCCACCTCCATTGGATTCTGGCGTAATCCACTCTGCCGGCCTTTTCTAAATGGATGGAGGTAGAGAAGCTCTGGAGCGCCCCAGTTCACCACAATGTCTATCTTTGGCCCACCGCCAAAACCACTCCTGATTCCCCACTGCTGGGTCCAAAAAATAGTCCCAATATGTACAATATAAAGAAAACCAATATAAAGTATTGATGTTTTGGTATCGCACTTCGGCTATGCTACATTGGATATATCCTGACTTCCCTGACCTATGCTGGAGGTGCGGAGGAGATGGAGTATCTGTCCCACACATAGATTTAACCTCATCTAGGCCCCATGGGTTGACATCTGGACAGGTAGAAATGAATGCTGAGAAAATGCCCCAACATTGGGTCGGTCCCCCCCAATAAGTGGGTAAAGGTACCACCTCTCCCCCTAACCCGCTCTTTCCCTTTTGTGTTCCCTCCTAAGTTTCCTGTCACAGTCTCAGGGAAATAGACAGTGGACTCCCTGGACCACAGCAGGGAATAACAACCTTAGCCACAACCCGGGAGCGGAGTCTAAGTGAACTCCTGGTCTTCGCCAGAGGCCGCCGCAAAGCGGGATGGTCTTGCTACGGCGGGGAGTCACCAGGTCGCTCCACAGGTGCGACTAGGCCCGCGGCGGCAGCCAAGGTAGGGACACGGGGACCAAGGGAAGGCAGGACCACGGGAAGGCAGGACCTCGGAAGGACGGCTTGCAGGACCTCAGAAGACCACTGGGATTGGAGTACCACCACAGGATTGCAGGACCACCACAGGACTGCAGGACTGCCACAGGATTGCAGGACCGCCACAGGATTGCAGGACCGCCACAGGATTGCAGGACCGCCACAGGATTCAGGAACACAGGAATAAGGGAATCACCACAGGAACACGGGAATAACCACAGGAACACGAGAATCACCACAGGAACACAGGAATCACAGAATACACAGGAACACAGGAATCACAGAATACACGGAGGCGTCTGGAAATGCTCAGGAACACAAAGGGCTTTCTCTTCCGTAACAGGACATGAAGATCCGGAAGGGGATGCCGGGAGTCGCCAGGCTATATAGCCGAGCCGGGAATGCCAGAGCCAATAAGGAGGACGCTGGTCCTTTAAGGCTGGGAGAAGTCAGCGCGACTGCAGGGAAGAAGCATGCGGCCTACATGCTGGGAGTGCAGGTCGGAGCCAGGAGAGGTAAGTGAGGGCTGGGGGAGCAGGGACCGCGGCAACAGGCACGGGTGCACCTGCGATACGTACCTAGGATTGCGGGTGTAACCGTGACAATACCCCCCCCTTAGGGTCCCTCTTCTTCTTCAGCCCGCTGTTCTTCTTTCTCCCACTGGAGCAGCCCTGGAAAGCTGCGGAGTCTGGGGCGCCACTGGAGCAGCCCTGGCAAGCTGCGGAGTCTGGGGCGCCGCTGGAGCAGCTCTGGTAAGCTGCGGAGGCTTGGGCACCACTGGAGCAGCACTGGCAAGCTGCAAAGGCTTGGGAGCTGCTGGAGCAGCTCTTGGAAGCTGCGGAGGCTTGGGTGCCGCTGGAGCAGCACTGGCAAGCTGCAGAGGCTGGGACGCCACTGGGGCACCTCCGGGAAGCTGCGGAGCCAGTGGAGAAGCTGTGGAAAGCTGCAGAGCCAGTGGAGCAGCTGTGGAAAGCTGCGGAGGCACTGGAGCAGCTGCGGGATGCTGTGGAGGCACTAGAGCAGCTGCGGGAAGCTGTGGAAACACTGGAGCAGCTGTGGAAAGCTGCGGAGGCACTGGAACAGCTGCGGGAAGCTGTGGAGGCACTGGAGCAGCTGCGAGAAGCTGCGGAGACACTGGAGCAGCTGTGGGAAGCTGCGGAGACACTGGAGCAGCTGCGGAAAGCTGCGGAGGCACAGGGAAAGCTGCGGGAAGCTGCAGAGACACTGGAGCAGCTGCAAGAAGCTGCGGAGACACTGGAGCAGCTGCGGGAAGCTGCAAAGACACTGGAGCAGCTGTGGGAAGCTGCGGAGACACTGGAGCAGCTGCGGAATGCTGCAGAGGCACAGGGACAGCTGCGGGAAGCTGCAGAGACACTGGAGCAGCCGCGAGAAGCTGCGGAGACACTGGAGCAGCTGCGGGAAGCTGCGGAGGCTTGGGCGCCGCTGGAGCAGCTCTGGCAAGCTGCAGAGGCTCTGGAGCAGCTCTGGCGAGCTGCGGAGACACTGGAGTAGCTGTGGAAAGCTGCGGAGAAACTGCTGCGGGAAACTGCGGAGACACTGGAGCAGCTGCGTGAAGCTGCGGAGATACTGAAGCACCTGCGGGAAGCTGTGGAGACACTGAAGCAGCTGCAGGAAGCTGCGGAGACACTGGAGCAGCTGCGGGAAGCTGCAATCCCGTCCAGTCGCAATCCCGTGGTGCGTTGTCCGATGAGGATTCAGGTCTGCTGCGATTCCCGGTGCATGTGAGTGCTGATCTTGCGACACAAAACATTTTTTAAATTACGCGGTTTGTCCGACGGCCCCCCGATTTCTGTCGTGTGCAAGCCGGCCCCAATGCCCCAAAATCCGATCGCATGCACCAAAATCCCAGGGCAATTCGGCGCAAAACGTAAATATTCGGGAACCCGACGAAAGTGCGGTGTTCGGACCCTTAGTAAATGAGCCCCATTGTCTCTATCAGGGTTCCTAGTTTGTAGCTTGTTTCCGTTTGGCGTCAGGCTGGGAATAATATTGTCCTTTTCCTCCGTGTACCATCCCGAGTCCAAAGGACAGAATGAAAAGAAAACTCAGTATATTGAACAGTTTCTTTGTTGTTTTGTGCCTGATAATCAGGAATATCGGGCAAATTTTTTACCTTTGGGAGAATTTGCTCTCAACAACCATGATTCCTCCACAACATGCTGCTCTCCGTTCTTCTGTTTTAATGGTAAACACCCTGTTTTTGGACCCTTTTCTGGAGCAAAATCTTTGGTGCCAGCAGAGGAGGGCTCTTCACTATAAATTGGAGGAAAAGGAGAAAAGTGGACCTCGTGGTAGATGACCATTTGTGTGGCTCCTGACAAAAAAAGTTGAAGATTCCTTCTAAAAAGTTGGGTCCTAAATCCTTGTCAGGATTCGAATCAGCATCCTGTGACCTTTCTACTGCAGACGACCGCTGCAGTGCTGAGGACATTTCCAGCCACACCATGAAAGGTGACGTTTATCTGCACCATAAATCATTCATTGTACAAAGCTATTCATTGTCTCATCATCATCTCTCTACATGTGAGCCCCTGGCCAGTAACATCACAGGGCTCCCCTGTACCATCAGACGGGACCTATCACATACACCAGGAGAGCCCCAGGGGGAACCATGTTACCATGTGGCCTTATGCTCTATTTGTTCATTCTGCTGGCCTTGACAGTTGTGGTAGAGGCCTTCACCATGAAAGTCCTCCAGTGACATCCATGACTAGGCCACAACCAGCCCTGACCCTATAGCAGTGGTGGTGAACCTATGGCACGGGTGCCAGGGGCGGCACTCAGAGACTTTTCTGTGGGCACCCGGCCATCGCCCCAGCACCAGACAGAACTCCAAGAATTTTCCTGCAGTTCCAAGCAACTTAAAAGATACTGCTTTCAGTCATATTTTAAAGTGATATTTGCTTGGTTACTTGGGACTGTAGGAAGAGGCAGAATATGTAGACAGGGCCTAATTATTTTGGAGGACCTCCTGCTGGCCCTATGATTCTCTGTGTACCGAGGGACACTTGAAAGAAGCTACAACTATGCAATTTTTTCCTCCTTTCTACTGTGTTGGTGTCCTCAGGAGGCCAGTATGATTGAATGTTGTTGAAGAACATGGAGCAATAAGTTACTGCTTTAATTTTTGGTTGGCACCTCGCAATAAATGAGGGGGGTTTGGGTTGCAGTTTGGGCACTCACTGGCTAAAAGGTTCGCCACGACTGCTCAAATAATAAACACGTACTAACCCGGAGCCGGACTGGCCCCTTTAATACCGCATACCCCAAATATAAATAACCACACAGAAACCATTGCTTCACCATTCTCCATTGTGGGGTGACTCGGGGTCGGCCACAGCTTTATTGAAACCATTGATAATTTAACCATTTCTTTGTTTGAATATATAGACACTTTTAGCCCATTCCACTTTACATAACACCAGATAACACCCTGTATGCCGCCATATGTAAGGGCATGTAGGGCAGTGTTACCCCCCTGTATGCCGCCATATGTAAGGGCATGTAGGGCAGTGTTACCCCCTGTATGCTGCCATATGTAAGGGCATGTAGGGCAGTGTTACCCCCTGTATGCCGCCATATGTAAGGGCATGTAGGGCAGCGTTACCCCCTGTATGCTGCCATATGTAAGGGCATGTAGGGCAGTGTTACCCCCTGTATGCTGCCATATGTAAGGGCATGTAGGGCAGTGTTACCTCCTGTATGCTGCCATATGTAAGGACATGTAGTGCAGTGTTACCTCCTGTATGCTGCCATATGTAAGGGCATGTAGGGCAGTGTTACCCCTAAAAAACCGCCCGCTGTGACCAAAAATACACAAAAACAATATAAAAAGGGAGGGAGGGAAAGACGATGAAAAAGAGGCTGAGTCTCTGCTACTCAGAGTATTTAAGCATGTGCCCAACTCTTGTACCGCCCACGTTACTAGCCACGCCCCCAGCACATCCCTCTGATGAATAAAGATGAGAGAGGGTAGAGCAACCTCCAATTAAAGGGGCCACACATCTTTTATTGTATCCAGACTGTTAGCCACCTTTGAGCAGTCATGAGCCCAACGGCTATGCGCCTAGGGGCTATCAACACTGCCCTAAGCACTCGTTTCCTGGTCTACCATCTTCCCCCATACGCTGTCTGCCCCAGAGCTGACATAGGACTGATGATGATATTCCCTCTTATGTTAGTGCAGCTCTTCTTGTACTCCCCATTGTGGCATTGGTGTAGAATTGCCGTGGTGGTGCATGGACACCTGGTAATGTAAGGTGGTAAGTTTCCCCACGTACCTCTGTGGGAGGGGCTAACCTAGGTGCTTGAAAATGGTATGCTTCATGACCTCTTCAATATCATTGTATCACTCAGACTTGTGTCTCTAGGTCATTTGAGTCATTGGGGGTCATTTATCTTTTTTCTTCTCGTATATTTGGCACCAAAAAATGTTGTGATTTTTTCAGTTTCCTAGCAACGTTACAATTTTTCAGTGTTGCGCCTGATACATCTCAATCCACATGTGGACATTTTGAAAATGGTGCTTATTGGGGTTAAAATGTTGCAGATAAACTCCAGTCTCTATCAGGTCAGGAACATCGGATTGTGGCACATCGGCGCCGGCTATCACGCAACAGAAATGGGGGGGGGGGGGGGTGGCCGTCGGATAACCCGACGGATTCAGAAAAACCGCAGAATTTACACTTACATGCACCAGGAAGAAGAAAGTGAACTCCAGGGGCCTGAGCGGGGAAGCGACGCATGCTGGATATCGGGCGCAAAATCTTAGTGACACCCCACACAGCGCATTATACACGGACAATGCACTTACATGCACCAGGAAGAAGAAGGTGAACTCCGGGGACCTGAGCGGGGAAGTGACACATGCAGGATATCGGGGGCAGGATCTTAGTGACTCCCCGCACAGCGCATTATACACGGACAATGCACTTACCTGCACCCGATATCCTGCATGTGGTCCATCTCCCATGTGTGGTCCATCTCCCATGTGTGGTCCATCTCCCATGTGTGGTCCATCTCCCATGTGTGGTCCATCTCCCATGTGTGGTGCATCTTCTATGTGTGGTCACATGCCATATGTGGTCCATCTCTCATGTGTGGTGCATCTTCTATGTGTGGTCACATGCCATATGTGGTCCATCTCCCATGAGTGGCCACATGCCTGTTGTGTTCCATCTCCCATGTGTGGTTAATCTGCCATGTGTGGTCTATCTCCCATGTGTGGTCACATCCGCATGTGTGGTGTGTCTCCTATGTGTGGTCACATCCCATGTTTGGTGCATTTCCCATGTGTGTGGTTCATCTCCCGTGTATGTGGTTCATCTCCCGTGTATGTGGTTCATCTCCCGTGTATGTGGTTCATCTACCGTGTATGTGGTTCATCTACCGTGTGTGGTCCATCTTCCATGTGTGGTCCATCTTCCATGTGTGGTCCATCTTCCATGTGTGTTGCATCTTCCATGTGTGTTGCATCTTCCATGTGTGGTCCATCTTCCATGTGTGTTGCATCTTCCATGTGAGGGCGCATCCTATGTGTGGTCCATCTGAAATGAGTGGTCACTTCCCATGTGTGGCGCATCTCCCGTGTGTGTGTTTCATCTCCCATGTGTGGTCCATCTGCTATGAGTAGTCACATCCCATGTGTGGTGCATCTCCCGCATTGTGCAGATGGCAGGGGCAGTGGCCCATACTGTGGCCCCAATGGTACATGCAATGACTTTGGGACAAGCGCAAATGCTAACTGACGTTGTTTATCAAGAATGTATAAAATCACAGAGAGGGATGACCCCTGCAGGGACCTCATGTCCATTGTCAGAAATTTTTATAGTTCATTCTAACAATTTCTCTATTATAACAAAATTGTAAGAAAAACAAACAAATGGTCACGTGACTCCATTGACTGAGAGAAGAAGCCATTAGTGTCTCTGGTCCCAGCATGGCATCTCTCGAGGAGCCGAGTCACTTCTGTAGATCACTGTACATATCCGGAGAGGAAAACTGCAAATCCTACAAGAGAAAAGCACAGTAACATATACATGGCACAGTCTAGAGATTATGTATATGTATTAGAAGGATGTAAATGTGGACTATGCCCAGGAGGATGGTGCCTCATGTGTTTCTCCGCCTGTTGAGGAGACTGTTCTTGTTATCTCAATTGTTTTCTATCTGATAATTCCCAGGATCCTCTCTGTGACCCTCTGTGATTCACATGGCTTCACAATTTTAGGCACTAGCTGGTGAAGATGGCACTGATTCTAGCTGCTGGAGACCATCTCCTGTGACAGCCTGGAGACCATCTCCTGTGACAGCCTGGAGACCATCTCCTGTGACAGCCTGGAGACCATCTCCTGTGACAGCCTGGAGACCATCTCCTGTGGCAGGCTGGAGACCATCTCCTGTGGCAGGCTGGAGACCATCTCCTGTGAAAGGCTGGAGAGCAGCTCTTGGAGACTTGAACGGGTTGGTCCTTTTATGTTGATGGGAACTAGAGCTGAAGTCGGAGCCATAGCAACGATGATGCTAGAATCCGCATTGCTGGACACTGTCACTGCAGGGTTAACATAAGATTTAGGCAGGTGGAGGCTCTGTCACTGGCCCTGGAGTCACAGCAGGAGCCAGCGGATGCTATGAGAGATGCTCCATTTCAGACATGTGAGGAGAACTCACCACATCCATGTATAAGGTGAGATTTCTCCATGGTCCTGGCAGGTGGGCCGGCTGCTGGCGAAGTGAAGCTCCTCCCAGATTGCTGGACACTTGGATCCGCTCTCCAGCTGATACACAGACTACATGGATTTGACAGCATTGGATTATACCCGGAGTCGTAGCTGTACCAGTATTCCTCCATACAATGTCTTCATAAAGCAAAAGGGGAAAGTAGAAGGGACTAGTTGGCAGATAAAATATATCATTATATATTAACTAATCATTGTATATTAAAATATAAATTTTACACAAGAATAATTAAAATTGTGAACAAAAATAAACTTATAGGACAAGAACTGGAGGTTTTCTCCTCCTGCATGCAAATAATGACCTCTCTTTTTCTCTTCATGTAGCCCTTTATATAGAAGTAGTATAGGAGGGTATAATGTATAGATTTCATTTTGTATCCTGTCTCGGATCACGGGCGCACCCATGTCCCTCCGTGTGCCCCCCGCTCCGGACTCACCCTCTAGGGGGGGCGCGCGCCGGCTGTCAGAGATTTAAAGGGCCACCGCTGATTGGTGCCTCCACCTTTATGAATCGGCGACTCCCTTCCTTCCTTTGTGTGCCTACGCCATTGTGAAAGCTTCCCTGCAACATTCCTAAGTACTCCTGAGTCCCATGTTCCTGCTCCTGAGTCCCATGTTCCCGTGTTCCCCTTCCCTGACCCTGTGCCTGGACCTGACCATGAGATTGTCTCCTGCTAAGGTATCTCGACCTCGGCTGCCACCACGGGCTAGTCTCTCCTGTGGAATGACCTGGTGGTACCCTGTCGCAGCAAGACCATCCCGCTTTGCGGTGGGCCCTGGTGAAGACCAAGTGCCACTTAGATTCCGGTCCCAGGTGTCGGCTAGCACCACCTCCCACGGTGGTCCAGAGGACGATCATGCCATGTGCTGGACTGGTCTTCTGGGGAAATTCTCAGTTGGGGCCCGGGTTGTTCCTCACCTGTTTGTCCCTCATCCGCTACCTGTCAGGACTTCTACGTTGTCCCCAAGCCTCTGGAGGAGCTTCCTGTTCCGTACCTGGACTTCGCGGATGTGTTCTCCAAGAATCAGGCAGAGACCTTCCTCCACACATCATCCCTATGATTGCCCCATTGACTGCTGCCCGGCTCTGCTCCTCCGCTGGGTCGGGTGTACCCTCTCTCCGGTACCTCAGACTGCCACCATATCTGAGTATTCAAAGAGAATCGGCAAAGAGGCTTCATACGCAAATCCTCCTCTCCAGCTGGTGCAGGTTTCTTTTGTCACCAAGAAGGATGGCTCTCTAATCTCCTGTATAGACTATCGCGTCTTAACAGGTCACATTAAGAATCGCTATCCTCAGAGCTGTTTGACCATCTACGGGGTGCGAGAGTTTTTCCAAATTGGATCTACGTGGAGCCTACAATCTCATCCACACATCCGCCTTTAACACCATGGAGCATTTTGAATATTTAATTATGCCTTTTGGATTTTGTAATGCGGCAGACGTTTTCCAGGAGTTTCTAATGACATCTTCAGGGATTTATTGTACAGTTATGTTGTGGTATACCTGGGCGACATCCTGTGTATTCTGCTGATCTCGAGTCCCACCAGTCCCATGTACGGCAAGTGCTCAGCAGCCTCAGGGTTAACCATCTCTACGCCAAACTACAGAAATGCCAGTTCATGCAGCCTTCCATTCCTCGGCTACATAATCTCCGTAAAAGGCTTACAGATGGATCCTGCCAAGCTATCTGCAGTTAGTCGGGCCAAAGACGCAGACCTTTTCTTGTCTTAGCTCCCAGTGACTGGGTCTGGTTATCCTCCAGATATGTCAGGCTGAAGATCCCTGGCTACAAATTGGGACCCCCTTCTTGGGTCCATTTGAAGTCCTCAGTTGCATTAACCCTGGCCTACAAATTGCGACTACCTCAGCATGCGCATACCCAACTCTTTCCACGTTTCTCTCCTCAAACCAGTCATCTTCAACCGCTCTGCTCGGCAAATTCCTCCTCCTCTGGCGCCACCTGATTCCACCGTATCTCTTCAGGGTGAAGGAGATGAAGGGTGATGAAGACGGTGAGAGGTAGGCGGTCGTTCTTGTAGACTGAAAGGATTTGGTCCGAGGAGAGATCGTGAGAGCCAGGATAACATCCTGGACAAGAGCCTGCTTCAACGATTTCTCAGGCCCAGGAAGAGGGGGAGGCCGAAGGGGGTACTGTCACGGGTTCAAACCGTGTCCCTCCGTATGCCGCGCTCCGGACCACCTGACCCGGCTCCTGCCCCCCAGCGGACTGTCGTGTGAGCATGTCACTGCAGCACTTCTACCGCTGATTGGTGCACTGGCTGAACACCACCACCTCCCTTCCTTCCCGGCCGGATCTTTGTGTGCCTACACCATTGTGAAAGTTCGACATTCTTAATATTCCTGCTTTCTGCTCCTGAGTCCCGTGTTCCTGTGGTTTTTTTGCGTTCCTGTGTTACAGTGTTCCTGTGTTCCTCCGTTCCCACCGACTGGACCTCCCGTGTTGACCTCGATTGGACTTGACCTTGCATGCTCTGCCCGGGCTGGAGACCATCTCCTGTGGCAGCCTGGAGACCATCTCCTGTGACGGGCTGGAGACCATCTCCTGTGACGGGCTGGAGACCATCTCCTGTGGCGGGCTGGAGACCATCTCCTGTGGCGGGCTGGAGACCATCTCCTGTGACAGGCTGGAGACCATCTCCTGTGACAGGCTGGAGAGCAGCTCTTGGAGACTTGAACGGGTTG
Source organism: Engystomops pustulosus (assembly GCA_019512145.1). NCBI lineage: Eukaryota > Metazoa > Chordata > Amphibia > Anura > Leptodactylidae > Engystomops > Engystomops pustulosus. Next base: position 62,787 of record WNYA01000736.1, on the reverse strand, counting down.
GTCCTTTTATGTTGATGGGAACTAGAGCTGAAGTCGGAGCCATAGCAACGATGATGCTAGAATCTGCATTGCTGGACACTGTCACTGCAGGGTTAAGATAAGATTTAGCCACGGGTGGTAGAATAGGCAGGTGGAGGGTCTGTCACTGTCCATTTCAGGCATGTGAGGAGAATTCATCCATGTATAAGATGAGATTTCTCCATGGTCCTGGCAGGTGGGCCGGCTGCTGGCCAAGCTAAGCTCCTCCCAGATTGCTGGACACTTGGATCCGCTCTCCAGCTGATACACAGACTACATGGATTTGACAGCATTGGTTTATACCCGGAGTCGTAGCTACCTAAGTGTACCAGTATTCCTCCATACAGTGTCTTCATAAAGCAAAAGGGAAAAGTAGAAGGGACTAGTTGGCAGATAAAATATATCATTATATATTAACTAATCATTGTATATTCAAATTTTACACAAGAATAATTAAAATTGTGAACAAAAATAAACTTATAGGCCAAGAACTGGAGGTTTTCTCCTCCTGCATGCAAATAATGACCCCTCTTTTTCTGTTCATGTAGCCCTTTATATAGAAGTAGTATAGGAGGGTATAATGTAAAGATTTAATTTTGTCTCCTGTCTCGGATCGCGGGCACACGCATGTCCCTCCGTGTGCCCCCCGCTCCGGACTAGGGGGGGCGCGCACCGGCTTTCAGAGATTTAAAGGGCCACCACTGATTGGTGCCTCCACCTTTATGAATCGGCGACTCCCTTCCTACCTTTGTGTGCCTACGCCATTGTGAAAGCTTCCCTGCAACATTCCTAAGTACTCCTGAGTCCCATGTTCCTGCTCTTGAGTCCCATGTTTCCGTGTTCCCATGTTCCCGTGTTCCCGTGTTTCCATGTTCTTGTGTTCTTGTGTTCCTGTTTTCCCGTTCCCACCTGCCTGGAGCTCCCATTGTTGACCATTGGACTTGACCTTGCATCTCTGCCGCCTGCCCTGACCCTGTGCCTGGACCTGACCATGAGATTGTCTCCTGCTAAGGTATTTCGACCTCGGCTGCCACCACGGGCTAGTCTCTCCTGTGGAATGACCTGGTGGTACCCTGTCGCAACTCTGTCAGTAAGATCCATTACCTGAACTGGCAGATATCACCATTCTTCTGGTTCATCAGTCCCAGGTACGTACAAGGACAGCTGCTCGATCAGATCTCCGCCATACTGAAACATCTATGGATTCCCCAGCCGCATCCGCCACAGCAAACTGCTGGCAGCTCCATCCGTTTCTTCTGATTGCTTGCCTCTTGCTGAACCTAGGTTGAGACTTTCTTTACCGTCCAAATATGACGGGGATCCCAAACTGTGCAGGGGCTTCATCACCCAATGCTCCCTGCATATTGAACTTATGCCTTCACAGTTTGTCTCTGAGCGGTCCAAGGTGGCATTTATCAACAGTCTGCTATACGGCATAGGCGTAGGCATAGGTGACACTCCTCTGGGACTAGAAGAATCCTATTACGGCTGACATCACCTCCTTCACGGAGTTCCAGTCAGTTTTTGAGGAACCTGCCCATGCATCAACGGCTGAGATGGCAATGCTGAACCAGATGCAAGGAGACGCATATGTGGGTGACTATGCTGTCCGTTTTCACATTCTGGCTTCTGAGTTATCCTGGAGCAAAGCGGCTTTGTTGGCGTAGTTTAAAAAGGGACTTTCTGGCCACATTAAGGAAGTGCTGTCTGCCCGGGACTTGCCATCTACGCTGAGTGGTCTCATCTCACTGGCCACTCGGATAGACATTTGTTTTTCAGAGCGTTTTGAGGAACTATGCTTGGAACAGGCCCAAACTCGGGTTCAGCGCTTATCTCGCTTGGCCCCTGTTTTTCAAGACCTGCCCAGCGTAGGTCATCCCTGCTGCTGAGAAACCCAAGCAAGTGGATAGATCCTGGCTGTCTCCGAGGTGGTTCGTCTCGAGAAACCATTGTCCATTGCCTCGGTCAGCGGCCACATTCTCTCTGTGCCCATCTGGTT
>WNYA01000736.1:0-60732 GCA_019512145.1 Engystomops pustulosus | reverse complement strand
TCCATTGCCTCGGTCAGCGGCCACATTCTCTCTGTGCCCATCTGGTTCCGCATGGAACCCCTGCTCCTGCAAATAGGTGCCTTAAATAAATAGAGACTTTCTTTGTTTGTGCTACCCCAAAGCACTTCCACTCTCTTGCTGGGTCTCCACTGGTTGCAGCATCATGCCCCCATGCTGGACTGGTCTTCTGGCGAAATTCTCAGTTGGGGCCCGGGTTGTTCCTCACCCTGTTGTCCCTCATCCGCTACCTGTCAGGACTTCTACGTTGTCTCCCAAGCCTCTGGAGGAGCTTCCCGTTCCGTACCTGGACTTCGCGGATTTGTTCTCCAAGAAGCAGGCTGAGACTCTTCCTCCACATCATCCCTATGATTGCCCCATTGACCTGCTCCATCTCCCTGGTTACCGCCTGGAGACCATCTCCTGTGACAGCCTGGAGACCATCTCCTGTGACAGCCTGAGACCATCTCCTGTGACAGCCCTCCCCTGGAGACCATCTCCGTGACAGCCTGGAGACCATCTCCTGTGACAGCCTGGAGACCATCCAAAAATCCCTGTGCACAGCCTGGAGACCATCTCCTGTAACAGCCTGGAGACCATCTCGTGTGGCAGCCTGGAGACCATCTCCTGTGACAGCCTGGGAGACCATTTCCTGTGAAAGCCTGAGACCATCTCCTGTGACAGCCTGGTACTACCATCTCCTGTGGCAGGCTGGAGACCACTCCTCCTGTGGCAGGCTGGAGACCATCTCCTGTGGAGGCTGGAGACCATCTCCTGTGGCAGGCTGGAGACCATCTCCTGTGGCAGGCTGGAGACCATCTCCTGTGGCAGGCTTGTAGACCATCTCTGTGGCAGGCTGGAGACCATCTCCTGTGACAGCCTGGAGACCATCTCCTGTGACAGGCTGGAGACCATCTCCTGTGGCAGGCTGGGACGCATCTCCTGTGGCAGGCTGGAGACCATCTCCTGTGGCAGGCTGGAGACCATCTCCTGTGGCAGGTCTGGAGACCATCTCCTGTGCAGGCTGGAGACATCTCCTGTGGCGGCTGGAGACCATCTCCTGTGGCAGGCTGGAGACCATCTTCTGTGAAAGGCTGGAGACCATCTCCTGTGGCAGGCTGGAGACCATCTCCTGTGAAAGGCTGGAGAGCAGCTCTTGGAGACTTGAACGGGTTGGTCCTTTTATGTTGATGGGAACTAGAGCTGAAGTCGGAGCCATAGCAACGATGATGCTAGAATCCGCATTGCTGGACACTGTCACTGCAGGGTTAACATAAGATTTAAGGCGTGGAGGCTCTGTCACTGGCCCTGGAGTCACAGCAGGAGCCAGCGGATGCTATGAGAGATGCTCCTTTCAGACATGTGAGGAGAACTCACCACATCCATGTATAAGGTGAGATTTCTCCATGGTCCTGGCAGGTGGGCCGGCTGCTGGCGAAGTGAAGCTCTCCCGATGCTGGACACTTGGATCCGCTCTCCAGCTGATACACAGACTACATGGATTTGACAGCATTGGATTATACCCGGAGTCGTAGCTGTACCAGTATTCCTCCATACAAGTCTTCATAAAGCAAAAGGGGAAAGTAGAAGGGATAGTTGGCATATAAAATAATCATTATATATTAACTAATCTTATATTAAAATATAATTTTACACAAGAATTAAAATTGTGAACAAAAATAAACTTATAGGACAAGAATGGAGGTTTTCTCCTCCTGCATGCAAATAATGACCTCTCTTTTTCTCTTCATGTAGCCCTTTATAGAAGTAGTATAGGAGGGTATAATGTATAGATTTCATTTTGTATCCTGTCTCGGATCACGGGCGCACCCATGTCCCTCCGTGTGCCCCCCCTCCGGACTCACCCTCTAGGGGGGGGCGCGCCGGCTGTCAGAGATTTAAAGGGCCACCGCTGATTGGTGCCTCCACCTTTATAATCGTCGACTCCCTTCTTCCTTGGTGCCTACGCCATTGTGAAAGCTTCCTGCAACATTCCTAAGTACTCCTGAGTCCCATGTTCCTGCTCCTGAGTCCCATGTTCCGTGTTCCCTTCCTGACCTGTGCCTGGACCTGACCATGAGATGTCTCTGCTAAGGTATCTCGACTCGGCTGCCACCAGGGCAGTCTCTCCTGTGGAATACCTGGTGTACCCTGTCGCAGCAAGACCATCCCGCTTTGCGTGGGCCCTGGTGAAGACCAAGTGCCACTTAGATTCCGGTCCCAGGTGTCGGCTAGCACCACCTCCCACGGTGGTCCAGAGGATCCACTTATCCCGAACTCTGTCAGTAAGATCCATTACCTGAACTGGCAGATATCACCATTCTTCTGATTCATCAGTCCCAGGTACGTACAAGGTCAGCTGCTCGATCAGATCTCCGCCATACTGCAACATCTATGGATTTGCAGCCGCATCCACCACACAAACTGCTGGCAGCTCCATCCGTTTCTTCTGTTGCTTGCCTCTTGCTGAACCTAGGTTGAGACTTCTTTACCGTCCAATATGACGGGGACCAAACTGTGCGGGCTTCATCACCCAATGCTCCCTGCATATTGACTTATGCCTTCACAGTTGTCTCTGAGCGGTCCAAGGTGGCATTTATCAACAGTCTGTATACGGCATAGGCGTAGGCATAGGTGACACTCCTCTGGGACTAGAAGAATCCTATTACGGCTGACATCACCTCCTTCACGGAGTTCCAGTCAGTTTTTGAGGAACCTGCCCATGCATTAACGGCTGAGACGGCAATGCTGAACCAGACGCAAGGAGACGCATATGTGGGTGACTATGCTGTCCGTTTTCACATCCTGGCTTTTGAGTTATCCTGGAGCAAAGCGGCTTTGTTGGCGTAGTTTAAAAAGGGACTTTCGGCCACATTAAGGAAGTGCTGTCTGCCGGGACTTGCCATCTACGCTGAGTGGTCTCATCTCACTGGCCACTCGGATAGACATTTGTTTTCAGAACGTTTTGAGGAACTATGCTTGGAACAGGCCCAAAATCGGGTTCAGCGTTATCTCGCTTGGCCCCTGTTTTTCAAGACCGCCGCAGCGTAGGTCATCCCTGCTGCTGAGAAACCCAAGCAAGTGGATAGATCCTGTGTCTCCGAGGTGGTTCGTCCGAGAAACCATTGTCCATGCCTCGGTCAGGCGGCCACATTCTCTCTGTGCCCATCTGGTTTCGCATGGAACCCCTGCTCCTGCAAATGGTGCCTACATAAAGAGAGACTTTCTTTGTTGTGTACCCTAAAGCACTTCCACTCTCTTGCTGGGTCTCCACTGGTTGCAGAACATGCCCCTGTGCTGGACTGGTCTCTGGGGAAATTCTCAGTTGGGGCCCGGGTTGTTCCTCACCCGTTGTCCCTCACCTCGTACCTGTCAGGACTTCTACGTGTCTCCCGCCTCTGGAGGAGCTTCCCGTTCCGTACCTGGACTTCGCGGATTTGTTCTCCAAGAAGCAGGCTGAGACTCTTCCTCCACATCATCCCTATGATTGCCCCATTGACCTGCTGCCCGGCTCTGCTCCTCCGCTGGGTCGGGTGTACCCTCTCTCGGTACCTCAGACTGCCACCATATCTGAGTATATCAAAGAGAATCTGCAAAGAGGCTTCATACGCAAATCCTCCTCTCCAGCTGGTGCAGGTTTCTTTTTTGTCACCAAGAAGGATGGCTCTCTAATCTCCTGTATAGACTATCGCGGTCTTAACAAGGTCACCATTAAGAATCGCTATCCTCAGAGCTGTTTGACCATCTACGGGGTGCGAGAGTTTTTCCAAATTGGATCTACGTGGAGCCTACAATCTCATCCACACATCCGCCTTTAACACCCATGATGGACATTTTGAATATTTAATTATGCCTTTTGGATTTTGTAATGCGGCAGACGTTTTCCAGGAGTTTCTTAATGACATCTTCAGGGATTTATTGTACAGTTATGTTGTGGTATACCTGGGCGACATCCTTGTGTATTCTGCTGATCTCGAGTCCCACCAGTCCCATGTACGGCAAGTGCTCAGCAGCCTCAGGGTTAACCATCTCTACGCCAAACTAGAGAAATGCCAGTTTCATGCCAGCCTTCCATTCCTCGGCTACATAATCTCCGATAAACGCTTACAGATGGATCCTGCCAAGCTATCTGCAGTTATTCAGTGGCCAAAGACGCAGACCTTTTCTTGTCTTAGCTCCCAGTGACTGGGTCTGGTTATCCTCCAGATATGTCAGGCTGAAGATCCCTGGCTACAAATTGGGACCCCGCTTCTTGGGTCCATTTGAAGTCCTCAGTTGCATTAACCCGGTGGCCTACAAATTGCGACTGCCTCCTAGCATGCGCATACCCAACTCTTTCCACGTTTCTCTCCTCAAACCAGTCATCTTCAACCGCTCTGCTCGGCAAATTCCTCCTCCTCTGGCGCCACAGGCTGATTCCACCGATATCTTCAGGGTGAAGGAGATGAAGGGTGATGAAGACGGTGAGAGGTAGGCGGGTCGTTCTTGTAGACTGGAAAGGATTTGGTCCTGAGGAGAGATCGTGAGAGCCAGGATAACATCCTGGACAAGAGCCTGCTTCAACGATTTCTCAGGCCCAGGAAGAGGGGGAGGCCGAAGGGGGTACTGTCACGGGTTCAACCGTGTCCCTCCGTATGCCCGCGCTCCGGACTCACCTGACCCGGCTCCTGCCCCCCAGCGGACTGTCGTGTGAGCATGTCACTGCCTTCTACCGCTGATTGGTGCACTGGCTGAACACCACCACCTCCCTTCCTTCCCGGCCGGATCTTTGTGTGCCTACACCATTGTGAAAGTTCGACATTCTTAAGTATTCCTGCTTTCCTGCTCCTGAGTCCCGTGTTCCTGTGGTTTTTTGCGTTCCTGTGTTACAGTGTTCCTGTGTTCCCGTTCCCACCTGACTGGACCTCCCGTTGTTGACCTCGGATTGGACTTGACCTTGCATCTCTGCCGCCTGCCCTGACCCTGTGCCTGGACCTGACCACGAGACTGTCTCCTGCTAAGGTACCTTGACCTCGGCTGCCACCGCGGGTTAGTCTCACCGGTACAACGACCTGGTGGCACCCTGCAGGTACCCTCCTGCAGCAAGACCATCCCGCTTTGTGGTGGGCTCTGGTGAAGACCAAGTGCCACTTAGACTCCGGTCCCAGGTGTCGGCTAGTACCACCTCCTGCGGTGGTCCAGAGGATCCACTGATCACGAACTCTGACACAATTATTACATTATGACCATTAATACTTTATTAGGTATGGTTAGTTTTATTTAACTATTTTCCTTCTTTTTATGAAATTGTAATGTGTTGAAATTGGATTTTAGTAAAGTGCTGATGTGCTTTGCTTAACTATGTTTTCTATGTAGAGACAACAATGATACAACGTTACACACTTTTTACAAACTGTGGGGCACATTTACTAAGGGTCCCCGGACCGCGATTCTGTTGGGTTTCCCGAATATTTCCTTTTTGCGCCGAATTGCCCCAGGTTTTTGGCACACACGGATTGTGGCGCATCGGCGACGGCTTGCATGCGACACAAATCGTAGGGCGTGGCCACCGGACAACCCGACTGATTTGGACAAACTGCGGAATTTAAAAACATAATTGTGTCACAAGATCAGCACTTACATGCACCGGAAAGAAGATGGTGTACTCCGGCGGACCTCAGTGGGGAAACGACACATGCAGGAAATTGGACGCACGATCTTGGTGAATCACGGCAGACCCGAATCCTCGTTGGACAACACACAGCAGGGATCGCGATGGGACGGGTAAGTAAATGTGCACAACGGGGCTTATTTACTAAGGGTCAGTGGACACACTTTCGTCGGACATTCCGACGTTTTCCGATTTTGCACGGCTATGATAGATATTTATATTGGGATTTTATATATATAAAATGGGAGTAGTAGTACAGTGCTGTGCCCATAAATATAGAGGACGGCAGTAGTAGTGCTGTGCCCATATATAGAGAGGATGGGAGTAGTACTGCAGTGATTTGCTAATATTAATGTTGTGTACTAGTAGCTATGCAGTGCTGTGCCCATAAATATAGAGGATGGGAGGAGTAGTGCAGTGCTGTGCCCATATACATAGAGGTTGGAATAGTAGTACAGTGCTGTACCCATATATAGAGAGGATGGGAGTAGTAGTACAGTGCTGTGCCCATAAATATAGAGGATGGGAGGAATAGTGCAGTGCTGTGCCCATATATAGAGAGGATGGGAGTAGTAGTACAGTGCTGTGCCCATATATACAGGATGGGAGTAGTAGTGCAGTGCTGTCCCCATATATACAGGATGGGAGTAGTAGTACTGTGCTCTGTCCATATATACAGGATAGGAGTAGTAGTGCTGTGCTGTCCCCATATATACAGGATGGGAGTAGTAGTGCAGTGCTGTCCCCATATATACAGGATGGGAGTAGTAGTGCAGTGCTGTCACCATATATACAGGATGGGAGTAGTAGTACAGTGCTTACCCATATATAGAGAGGATGGGAGTAGTAGTACAGTGCTGTGCCCATATATATTCAGGATGGGAGTAGTAGTACACTGATGCACCCATAAATATAGAGGATGGGTAGTATGTTACATGCATCTTTGTGAGCCTCATCAAACTTGTAAGCCCGGAGGTGTATGGCCATTGGCCTAATGACTGTGCAAATGGGGATTTAGTTAGCGGGGGTTAGGTATAGAACGTGGCCCTTAGAGTGTTGTGATTTCTCCCTCCCTATTTAACCCTGTTTAAGTTCTGGTGATGTCTGATATTGAATCGGCGTTTCGCTTGCTGCTTGTTCACACAGATTGCTTCCTCCGGTTCTCCGCTATGAGACGTCCTCCTCCTTGGCTACCCAGTATTTGGATGATTTTTTATTCGTCGTCCAGGTGGTTCCTCCCATTGCGAATTCCTCCTTTGTTCTTTTAAGCTTTTGGCGCAGCACTTTGGGGTTCCCCTTTCGGACAAAAAAACGGTGGGCCCTTGTTTTGTCCTTTTTGGGCATTGAGATTGACTCCATCGCCATGGACTTCCACCTCCCCGAGGACAAATTGCAGAAATTGCGCAATGCCACTGCCGGGTGTCTGGGCGCCAAGAAACAGCTGCTGCGCCAGGTGCAATCGCTGTTAGGCCTGTTAGTCTTTGCTTGCCGTACATGCCCATGGGTCTTGTGTTTTCCCGCAGGCTGTCGCTGGCGACTGCAGGGGCCAGTTAAGGATAACCTACGCGCATACTTGCTGGCCCTCCGCAGCAGTTGGCAGTTGAATTGTGGGAGTTTTCATGTATTCTATTGTGGACAGATAATTTGAGTGTGATGCATGTGATTAATAATCTCTCCTCTTCCTCCCCTCCAGTTCTAGTGAGGCCAGCCAGTGCCGCTCGTGAGGTTGCTCCTTCCACCTGGATGGCGTACAGTAAAGCTACGGTAAAGCATGGCGGGATTGGTGTGGGTTTGCAGGGGAGCGGGCGGTCCATAGTGATTCCAACCAGATTTTGGTGGCGATGCTGCCATATTTGGATAGCTTGCACATGCAAGGGCCTTTGGGGTTGGTAGCGCAGCGTCGTTTGATGAGTTTGGCTTTCTTTTTTAAGTTATTTGGGGGGCAGGACGTGACTAAGTGCTTTTTTGTTTGTTAGGTTTGTCAGGTGGAAAAAGGGATCCAAGCGTTGTGACTGCGCCGGCCGGCTTCTTTCTCTATTCTGCTTCGCTTACAAGTAATTTATCCCATTATATCGACTTGTTTCTTCAGAAATGTTACCTAAGAGACTCTTCCCAACTGATAAATATTCTAAAAGAAACCGAATGGGAAGAGAACTTTATATTAGCCACCCTTGATGTCACAGCATTGTATACAAACATTGAACATACTGTAGGCTTAGCATGCATAGAAATCATTCTACAAGAAGATCCCAACATCCTACACATCCAGAAACAATTTATACTGGATGGCCTATCTTTTATACTTAAAAAAAATTATTTTACACATGGCAAACGTATATTTCTAAACGTATAATCCTAACAAAAAGGAACGCCGATGGGAACAAAAGTTGCGCCGTCCTATGCCGATCTGTTGGCGCACGCGATCACTTGCATGCAACAGAAATCAGGGGGGCGTGGCCGTCAGACAATCCGATGGATTCAGATAAACCGCGGAATTTAAAAAAGGAATTGTGTCTTAAGATCAAGCACTCACATGCACCAGGAAGAAGAAGGTGAACTCCGGCGGACCTCGGCGTAGAAGCGACACATGCGGGAACTCGGGCGCACAATCTTAGTGAATCGCGCCAGACCTGAATCCTCGTCGGACAACGCACCGCATGATCGCAACTGGACCAGGTAAGTAAATCTGCCCCTACATGTACAGTCATGGCCAAAAAATTTTGAGAATGACACAAATCTTCTATTGTCACATAATGTGTTCCCTTTTATTGTCAGTGAGAAGGAGTTACTGCAGCGAGTCAGTATTTGCAGTGTTGTCCCTTCTTCTTCAGGACCTCTGCAATTCTCCCTGGCAGCTCTCAATCAACTTCTGGAGCAAATCCAGTCCAATGCTTGCCATTGAAACATTCAAAAGCTGAGGGGGCATGGTCTCGGCATGCAGAGGGACTAGACGCACGCAGTCTGAGCTCCCGCTTACCGGACAATTAAATGCAAGGAGAATCCAGCGATGAGTAAGGGGAAGCAGCAGAAGACCACCTCGAAGCCTGCAGCTCACCCCGCAAACACCCTCCCGCGCTACCTGCGCTCCAGAACGGAGACTGATGCCGGGCGGGGGAAAATGGCTGCCATCTCCACACATCAGAGTCCGCAGCCACAGGGCTCCCCGGACGAAGACTGGAGTGACCCCCCCCCCGGCTGGCTCCGGGGGAGTGGGGGCACAAGTTCCCGCGGCACCGCTACATGAAGCAGCCGCAGGCTCAGCAGTAACGTTTCGATTCGCCCTGAATCTTTGTCAAGCATGGCGAATTGAAATGTTGCAGTTTTTTCTGTGCCTGTGTGAATAAAGGTTTAACCTTTTTTCATCATATTGGATAACGTGGCCTTCTCTCTTTTTTGTCTTGGACTATGGATCCTGCACACTAGGACCCTGGGCTGCGTGCATCAAACAAAACAGCTTTTGGTAATTACATGGGTTGCTGTCTTTTTTCTTTTTTTGGCCTTTTCTTTTCGGCACTCTCAGACACCTGGGCTTGGGTTCTAACATGATGGCCTGGATAGAAGCACTATATTCGAGGCCGTCTGCAGTAATTAGGGTCAACGGAGTCTACTCAGACTCATTAGACATAAAGAATGGGACAAGACAGGGATGCCCATTATCCCCTCTTATCTTCGCCCTGACAATGGAATCGCTCCTCCGTAGAATCAGAAACAACCCCGACATCTCTGGTCTGAAAATGGGCTCGCAGGAGGGCAAAGTGGCAGCATATGCCGACAACCTATTATCTTTTCTCACAACTCCCCTCATCATTGTTCCAAATTTACTCAAAAAACTTGATAAATTCAGTAGTCTCTCCAATTTCAAGATAAACGTGCTGAAGTCTGAGGCCATGATGTTAAATATCCCCGGGATATGGGAGATCATCTCAGAGAAGAATTCAACTTCAGATGGACATCTTCATCACTTAAGTATCTGGGTATTCACCTTCCCGCAGATGTTGAAGATACATTCCGCCTGAACTTTCTCCCATTACTACAGACCCTTAAACTAGATTTGAAAGGTGGTCCACGGGCTACCTGTCATGGTTTGCAGGATTGGAGCAATCAAAATAAATGCTCTGCCTCGCCTACTTTTACCTCTTTCAAGCTCTACCCATCCGGATACCGGCCAGTTACCTCACAGAGACCCAACGTCTGTTCACATGCCAATAAGCCTGCTAGGTTAAAAAATGTCTATACTACACACAGCAAAGAAAGATGGCGGTCTGGCACTGCCAGATGTTACTCGGTACTACCAGGCATCTCACCTGTGCAGAATCATTGACTGGCTCCGCCATCGAAACTCTAAAGCATGGGTTCAATTAGAGCAACCTGCTACTCAGATCCCCCTGCCCTGTCTCCCGTGGATACGAAGGAAGTGGTGGAGGGACTTCATCTGACATCCTACAATTCATGCTACCCTACTGGTGTTTGATAAATGCAAGCAGACTTGGGATATCTCTCCGGGAGACTCTCCCCTCACGCCAATGCTGGGTAACCCTGAATTTCGCCCAGTGCTTGCGTCACCGGTTTTTAAACAGTGACTGACCTCCGATTGTTTCAGGGTCTGCCACTTCATTGTAGAGGGTGAATGGGCCAGGGGGACTCTGACATCCCCAGCAGACCTGGCTCGGCCATCCTCGAGGCAGGGCATCCATTTGACGCACTTCCTGGCCTCCCAACCACCCCCTCTTCATTCGCAAGACAGCGGACTGGGTTTGAGGGGCTCTGCATGCGGAAAAGCCAGGTTAGGGTGCACTTTCAATCTCTTATAAATTGTTGACAGCCCCTCCACAGGATCACATCCCACCATTCATTCTAAAGTGGGAAAGAGACCTGGACATTAGCCTCACTGAAGAGCAGCGCGAAAAAGTATTTCTCATGGCCCACAAAACAACCATTAGTTCTCTCTACCAAGAAACTAACCTTCTCACAAGGTGGTATAGAGTTCCTCATGTCTTACACAAGATGTTCCCAGAGGCCCCCCATGTTGCTGGCGGTGTGGCGGGGAGGAAGGGACAATCTTGCATATATTTTGGGAGTGTTCAAAGTTAGCTCCTTTTTGGGATACCGTTCTTGAGGTGGTTTGCGAGGTGACAGGTAAAGCATTACAAAACGACCCGGCCTGGGTCCTGTTATACCAAAACGAGGTCTCCCTTCCCACATATCGGCGCTCCCTGGTTCGACACTTACTGAACATGGCTAAATCATGTATACCAGCCTGTTGGCTCTCTACTGAACCACCCTCAGTCTTTCAGTGGTTGAGGAGGGTGGAGGAGGTTAGCCGGATGGAGAGTCTCTTGAGTCCAGACCCTAGAAGTGCAGCTCGCTTCCAGAAGATTTGGCAACATTGGATTATCTATAAATTATCATCTGCGTATAATGCTCTGATACGTGACGCCCCGCAGGAGAGGGAAGAGATCTGATCTTGGAGGTGTTGCTGGACTAGGGGGGACTGCAGGGACTTGTAAATTAAGCCCAAAATACTCAGGCTCGTGACCCAGAAATTTTAAATCCTCGCAAAACAAAACCAGCCATCAATGGACACCACACCGTGTTTCTTCTTGTGGGTATGTGGGGGGCCACAGCATTTATTTTTAGAGATTTAATTAAATAACCAATAGAAAAATTGCAAAATAGTTGGAACAAAAATCATGCCCATCCGGGCCCTTCGCTTCTTCTGAGCAAAAACCTTTTACCCGAATGGCGTCATGGCCGAACAGACATTTACCGCACCGCCCCCTGTAACAAGAAACAACCCCACTAACCAGACATGCTGAAAACCCAGAAAATTAGAAATTAGAACTATGGGAAAGGAGGGGAAGCCAAGTTAAATTACGGGGTTAAGGTCTGGCCTAATGAAAGTTTAAAACAATCCATTGACCTGGAGATATTACTGCTCTGGTACTCATACCGCAAGAGGGGGCAGTGGTCACTGCACCCATGCGGAAGGAGTGGGTTACAATTCTTGTGGATTAAGGACTGGAGTCTTAATTGAACTGGAAATGCATAAGAGGGGCGCCTGACTCATGCATGAAGAAATTATTACCTGCTAAAGGGACTAAACCAACGTTGCGGAGAGACTGAAAAAGGCTATGGAAAATACCGCTTTAAATGGAGATGACGTAAAAGGGGGGGTGAGCCGCAAATCCCCATTTGAGGGAATCTTGAGTGTGGTGCAAGAGTTCCCAACCGTTTAACAACAGTCTTAACCGAAATGTATTTATTTATTTTTTGTAGGTCTAGATGGTGATGCCGACTCAATTTAAAGGCTAGTCCTGCTACGCTAGCTTTTTGCCCTGTGATAAGAAAAAGCCTTGCCTTTTATTAGAGAATAGCCAATCTAGGGTGTAATTAAAGATAAGAGACATCTCCCCGGGTTTGGTACCGCCAGAGAAATTAGCCATTAGTTCCAGGCTGCTGTGTATTTCCACCACCTTGATTCCGATAATGAATTATTCATCAGGTGCTCTAGATATTCCCGACCAGATTCCATAAATAATGCGGGCATTCCATCCCCATTCCGCTCCCTGAATATCTGGAACTGTGAACAAGACCGGGCATTGGACATGTCGTTCCCTGAGTCAAACATGTCTTTCTCTCAACCATTGTATTGCAGGTAGCACGGCACCAAGTGTCGAAGCAGAGGGAAAAAAGGGGTTATTGAGGGCCTGAACCACCGAGATATTGTCTGATCAGAAACAAGTCTTACAATTAGCTAGGAGGGGTCGCCAAATTTCAAGATCTACCACTAATGGGAATAGTAACTAATGGGAATAGCTTCTCCTTGATATTTAATGAGAGGCAAGTCTGTCCTTCACTCTTGTCCTATAATTTTGCTCTAGCGCCTGCTTTTAGTTTTAGCTGGGCCTAGTCTTTTTCTCAGGGCAATTAGTATAAACAAGTCCTCTGAGAAGAAATAGTTTATGATTTATTAACCTTTTCGGAGAATGTCCTGGTAAAATTCATTATGGCCAATAGCATTTCAGTATTCTATCTCCTTGCCACGCCCCCTCTTCCTGATGACTCTGTATTTGATATATTGCGGCTGAGCGCTAATAAAGGGGAGATTCTACATTTACTAAGAGACTGGTGTGTCTTGGGTTTGTGCTCCCGTCCTGTTACCAGGGACCCATTTTTGGTGATAAAAGAGTTAATATGAAAGTCACCTAGCAACATGAAGGACTGTTTTGAGTCCAGTGGCTTTCTTTTTACTTACGGGCACATATAATAGTAGCAGCCCTTTAAGGCGGCAACTTAACAGACGGAAGCAAGTGGGATGTGCTGGAAGCCACCTAAAAGCGGACTCTACATGGGATTTTGCTCTTAAGGCTCCTGGACCTGCCTGTCTAACCAAGTTAAACTGCCATTTCAAAGGAAATATAAGAAACAGTTGGATCTTCCTTTGATGTAACGTCATTACTGAGGATCCTTTTAGGAGTGAGAAGTGATGGATCAGTCTAAACTTACCAGGCACTTTATTAGGGATTAGGAGAAATGGGGGACATTCTACCATCCTGTTTTTCTTCTTTCTTCCATAATTTCTGCTGTTAACCCCTTAACGCTCTGCGCCGTAACTCTACGGTGCAGAGGTGCAGGAAATGTATGCCGCTCTGCGCCGTAACTCTACGGTGCAGAGGTGCAGGAAATGTATGCAGCAGGTCCCTCTGTAGCGTGTAAATCCAAGATGGCCACTTAACCCCTCACCGGACGGCTCCCACCAGGACTTGAGCTCCTGGCGCGCTTTACTTTTCTCCTGCAAGAGGTAGAGGTGCAATCTGCCAATGTCCGAAGTAGCGTGTAGGATGGTAAAGGATGCTCACAGCCCATATACAGGAACTTGGCTGCAGCAAGCCTGATGGAGGGGGATTACCCTCAGGTGAGACAGCAGGAGCAAGTCTGCAGGCTGTGTATCCTCTTACAGAACAGTCTGTTATCTTTCCAGAGAGGGTCCTATCAAAACTCTAACAAAAGAACCCCCTGGGACTTTATCTAGAAAGGGTATATGTTAACTTATCTCTGAATGTGGCTCCAGGCAACCACCAATAAGGAACCTTGGGGCAGAGCAGGATTGACATTAATCAAACACAGCTAATCATTGGTGACATGTAACCTCCCCTTCCCAGGCAGATATTATTACAGCTATATTGTCAGTTAGGGTCAGTAAGTAGCGTCCATACCAAGGAATAAAAATATCATTAAGGCAACTTCATATAGGACCCCTTAGACTATAGATATAGCCGAATTTATTTCACCTACATAACTAAGGATCACCTGAAATGTAAAGGTCTGTAAGGGACCCGTCCAGCGGGACATTACAAAGGCAGCAGATCACATGAGCTTCCACTCCCATGACTTTGTGCCAGTCACTGTAAGGACACTTACCATGTACGCAGGCTCCTGCTCCGGACGGTCTGGCTGTAAGAAATCACAGAAAAACTCATCAGCCCACTGGCCCAGATATATTATTGTGGCTACACCAGCTTTTTGTCTATGTTTGCAGTAAATAGACCATCTTTGGAGCTTGCACATGTATTTGTGAAGTGTTTGCGCTGCACTGTATCTGGCCAGAAGAAGCGCAGTATGTGACACATTTATGTTTGGAGTCCGACACAATTGTGTTGTATGTTGTGTAATGAAAGTGCAAAAAAAGAAAATTGTGCAACTGTGTCCACCCTAGCAATGCCGATTGTGCCGGATAAGTGAAGTATTAGATTATCTGCTGCACCCTGCACAGGAGGAAGGACACGGCAGTAAGACTGAGAGCACCAGTTTTATATATCCGGACCATTAAAGGGGTATTCTCATCTCAGCATTCACATTCAGTTTGATAAATCTTCCATACATAAACATTTCTTCAATTAGATGTTATTAAAAAAAATGTTCCTGTGTGAAGATAATTTCTCATAAATGTAGTCATTTTGTCCCTTAGAAACGAGATGGCTTCCTCGGATGCGGCCACCTCTGCCTGAGAGATTGCACAAAGAAACAAAAGGTTTTTGTATATGAAATGTCAGGGAGAATCTGGATGTCCCACAGCCGTCCTGTAGTAATGATCGCTGAACCCAGGAGGTCAGTCAGGACTCTATAGCGCATGTCTGGCCACCGCTGCCAGAGTGTGAGGTGGTCGTATCCGAGGAAGCTATCTCATTTCTAAGGGACAACATGGCTATGTTTATGGGAAATTATCTTCATCCAATTGAAGAAATGTTTATATATGGAAGATTAGTGAAACTGAATGTAAATGCCCAGACGAGAATACCCCTTTAAGAAGTGACTGACCCTTAGGCAAAGGGGCACATGTACTTACCTGTCCAACGGAGTTCACAGAAAGTGCATTGTCCGTGTATAATGCGCTGTGCAGGGAGTCACTAAGATTGTGCACCCGATATCCTGCATGTGTCACTTCCCCGCTCAGGTCCCCGGAGTTCACCTTCTTCTTCCTGGTGCACTTACATGCACCATGTAAGTGCATTGTCCGTAGTATAATCGTGTGCGTGGAGTCACTAAGAATCCGCGG
Organism: Engystomops pustulosus; assembly: GCA_019512145.1. Taxonomy (NCBI): domain Eukaryota; kingdom Metazoa; phylum Chordata; class Amphibia; order Anura; family Leptodactylidae; genus Engystomops; species Engystomops pustulosus. The sequence goes on along the minus strand of WNYA01000736.1, from coordinate 45,529 downwards.
CCCCCGATATCCTGCATGTGTCCTTCCCGCTCAGTCCCCGGGTTCACCTTCTTCTTCCTGGTGCATGTAAGTGCATTGTCCGTTGTATATGCGCTGTGGCGGGAGTCACTAAGATCCTGCACCGATATCCTGCATGTGTCGCTTCCCTCGCTCAGGTCCCCGGATTCACCTTCTTCTTCCTGGTGCATGTAAGGCTTGTCCGTGTATAATGCTCTGTGCGGGGAGTCACTAGATCCTGCCCCCGATATCCTGCATGTGTCCTTCCCCGCTCAGTTCCCGGAGTTCCCTTCTTCTTCCTGGTGCATGTAGTGCATTGTCTCTGTATAATGGCTGTGCGGGGAGTCACTAGATCCTGCCCCCGTATCCGCATGTGTCCTTCCCGCGTCAGGTCCCTGGTTCACACTTCTTCTTTCCTGGTGCATGTAAGTGCATTTGTCCGTGTATAATCGCTGTGGCGGTGAGTCACTAAGATCCTGCCCTATATCCTGCATTGTCCTTCCCCGCTCAGGTCCCCGGAGTTCACCTTCTTTCTTCTCCTGGTGCATGTAAGTGCATTGTCCGTGTATAATGCGCTGTGGGGGAGTCACTAAGAGTCCTGCACCCCGATATCCTGCATGTGTTGCTTCCCCGCTCAGTTCCCTGGAGTTCACCTTCTTCTTCCTGGTCAATGTAAGTGCATGTCCGGTGTATAATGCTGCTGTGCGGGAGTCACTAGATCCTGCGCCGATATCCTGCATGTGTCTTCCCCGCTCAGTCCCTGGAGTTCACACTTCTTCTTCCTGGTTGCATGTAAGTGCATTGTCTCGTGTATAATGCGCTGTGAGGGGATCACTAAGATCCTGCACCTGATATCCTGCATGTGTCGCTCCCCCGCTCGGTCCCGGAGTTCACCTTCTTCTTCCGGCATGTAAGTGCATTGTCCGTGTATAATGTGCTGTGCGGGGAGTCACTAAGATCCTTCGCACCTGATATCCTGCAGTGTGCTTCCCCCGCTCAGAAAGTCCCCGAGTTTCACTTTCGTTATGTAAGCCCAGGGTGTCATAACCCCGTGCCTGGAGTCGCTGAACGTGTCACAATTCCAACTGAAAGTTAAATCCCCGTTCAGTCCAATCACGGATCATCCGGCGGCCGCCCCCCGATTGGTGTCGCATGGAACCACTGCACCAAATCCATCGTGTCGACACAATCCCGGCAGAACCTGTTAAATACCTGTCCAACGTGCTACCCTAAAAATCGGAAAGTCTGACGGATTGTGATCCGCACCCTTATAAATAAGCCAAATGTGTTGTGGCAGAACCATGCAGGTCGAGACCCTCGTGAAATCTCTGTGCCTTTTCCCGGACACAATAGAGGACCTCTCATAACCATTCTATCCCCAGAAGATGTACTGACCACTGTGGCTACACTTCCTGGTAATAAAGTAAGGGTCCCTAGGGCGGGGCTCATAGGGTAGGGGCTCCTTACCGCGTGGTAGCCCTCCATGTTGTAGTAATCTATCCCCACTTCTGGGCTTTTCATTTGCTTTCTCTGGAGATGGAAAAGAAACATTAGAAGATGATATTACACAAAACTATCTACAGAAGGTCATAACCTGATGTCCACATAGTGCCATGCGAAGGATACCCCTGACCTTATAAATGTGACCCTTAACACTACAGATGTGACCCCACTGACCTTAAGGATTGACTCTGACCCTTACAGCATGTGACAGCTCTTTTCATATAGACGTGACCCCCTCTATAGACATTCTTACAGACTTTTTATTATATGACATTCTTACAGATCTCTTAAGACCTCTTACCATAAATATTTGACCCCTCTTACCTTACATTTGTGATACTCTAACTTACAGAATTGTTTACCAATATAGACCTCTTACCTCTTGTGACCCTCTTTAACCTTACAGGATGACCTCCTGCCCTAAAGATGTGCCCCTCTGATCTTACAGATGTGACCCTCTCTGACCTTACAGAAGTGACCCCCTCGACCTTATACATGTGACCTTTACACTGATATGTGAACCCCTAACTTTACAATTAGTGCCACTTACCTTACGATGGGACTCCTCTTACTTATCCTGATGTGACCCTCTTACATTTAGAGATTTGACCATATCATCTTCCAGATGTGACCCTCTGACCTTTCAAGTGTGACCCTCTAATTTACAGATGTGGACCTCTTACCTTACAAGACTTACACTCTAACCTTACATGATGTGACCTCTTAACCTATAGGTGTGGACTCCTCCAAACTTACAGATGTGCTCCCCTAGATTTCAGATGTGTACCTGTGGTAGTGCCCCCCCTCACCACCCCCTATGGACCTCTCTTTACCCCTTATGACTTGCCTTTTTTGGACGTTTTATCATTGCGAGTGGTAGTGTTATCTTCCTTTACATAAGCAATGCAAAAACGAGTTGCGTATATGGTTTTTGTGGTTGCTGTCGGTGATTCCATACCTAGAAGTACCCCCTTTTTACTGTGACCTACGATGAAACTACTCATTGACCCTCTGACTACAGAGACCCCTATATTCCTACAGATAGACCCCTATCCCCTCGAACCCTAACAGATACCCCTTAAACTTACAAAAGAGAATTCTTTACTTTACAGATGTGACCATCTTACCTTACAGATGGTCCCCCTCTTTCCATGAATTTGACCCCCTCTCTACACAACCTTGAATCTTACCTATGCCCATGCCCCCTTTATCTTACCAGATTTGTCACTCTCGTTACCTGCTCTTTCTTGCAGATGTGGCTTTTTACTTTACTTTTATTTCCTGTGACCTATTACACAGTCATGTGACCCTGAACAGATGATCCCCCTTTTACCCCACAAATGTGACTCCGTGGCCCTACATTTTGACGTTAACTGTACCTCTACTTACAGATGTGACCTCCCTCTCACGCTTTACGATGTTTCCTGTAATTCTCTAGATGTGACCTCTTATCTTACATGCTTTAATCCCTACTGATGTGTCCCCCCTGTCTTGCAGATGAATGCCCCCCTAGCTCTCATCTTATATCTCACCATTAGACATGCCAGTTGGAAAGGTGAGGGAGGACAACGTCTGTCACCATTCCTCATCCTCATCACTCAGTATAAAACAGGCCACCCTGGGTAAGCAATGAAAATAGGGAGGGGGCAGAGCCGCAGCAAGATTCCTGCTGTGGGAGGGGAGAAGAGAGCCCAACTGGCCGTGGTGTACATCACCGGGAAAATTCTACTCACTCACACCTCTCATGCCCTATACTGCTTCTACTGCAAGGACCTTCACAACTTCATTCCCTTTTTCTGTCAGCATGAGTTTCCCCCAATGTTTTGTCTTTAGTTTTGCACATATGTATCTTTTTAAGAATGTTTGCTCCGTTTTTGTGTGTCGCAGCTGCACTATTTCCCGACAGGGCCAACAACTGGCCCGTGTGTGTGCACATCCCCCACCGGGCGCCTGCCATTCATGGGGCCTGGAGTGGCTGGCGATTCCGGCCTATGGGCCGCTGTGTGGTCACGGTGCTTGTTTGGGGACCGAGGGCCCTGTCCTTACAGCCTGGCGCAGCTCTCGCAGCATGTGGTCTGTGTGCACGAAATAAGAGGGAGAGCTGATGTACTGGTTCATCCACCTTGTGCATACCCTAACTTTAGTATATGATTGGAGCCCGTGTGGTGATACAGCCATCCCCAGGGATCAAGATGGCGGCATTGTTGTGGCAACAGTACTCACGGTTCGTTATTGGTAACAACTGCAGGCAACGTGGCCACCGATCTTGTACAGATGCTCCGGATTACAAGATATTCCTGGATTACTGGTGGTCATGCAGAGGGATCCTCAGGAGTGGGTGTTCACCAGTCCTGGTAGTAGATGCAAGTGCTGGATTAGCTGTGTCCAGTAACTGAATCTGGACTTTGTCCCTGGGTGGTGGTTTCTATGTGAACGCACTGAATGGGTGAGCTACACACTGTCTCTCCTTCGTCACTGACATCTGTGCTCTACTCAGTGAAGCTGAGGCCCAAGAGCTGCTCCTATGTCGGAGCTTATGGGGCCTAAGAGTACTGCCCCTTCCGCCAGGGGTTTTGTTAACAACTTGGTCATGTGGTGGCTCACTCTCCTGGTCCATGCTTTAAACCTGCATATTCCCAACATTCGTGGAAGGGAAGACGCACAAAGTTGACTCCCCCTAAGCCACACCCCAATCACACGCTGAGTCAACAGCCCCAGGTTTTTCACTATACTTATCATAATAATAATCAAACGCCAATAATAAAAATATTATTAAATAATTTTCTGCGTCAGTCCAGGATTCAACCCAACCTCACAGGTCCAACTGCCATAGATCGGACCGAGAGCCTCTAACCACTAAGCCAGGGTAGGGGAACCTAACCTATGCTCGGAGCCAGATGTGGCTCTTTTGTTGCTGATCTGGCGCCTCAGACAGAGATTTTAAAATGTGATGGCTGCTGTGGTGTCTCTTCTTATACTGATGACTGTACACAGGCGGATGTTTACCGCCGCCTACGTCCTTTGTACTACCCAGTTTCCATTGCCCCGCATCGTCAAAGGCTGGGTCAAAAAGAACGTGAGCGATTAGGAGCTGGCGAGGAGGCGGTGTAATTGAATATTAATTTACCTAGTGACTACCTATATACTGGGGGCGTTTCATGGGCCTACCTATATACTGGGGGGGCATGTGCTGTGGCTACTATTTCTTGGGGCATGTGCTGAGCTACCTATTTACTTGGGGGCATGTGCTGTAGCTAACCTATTTACTTTTACTTGGTTGGATGTGCTGTGGCTACCTATTTACTTGGGGGCATGTGCTGTGGCTACCTATTGCTGGGGGCAATGTGCTGTGAATACTATCTACTGGGGGTAAATGTGCTGGGGCTAGCTATCTACTGGAGGCATGTTCTGTGCCACCTATCTACTGGGAGGCATGTGGTGGGTGTCAGGATTTGGAGTATGATGCCCCTGGAACCACCGCGGACGAGGATGTAAGCAGAATTTAAGTGGCACGCGGTCTTCACAAAGCCTTGTCGCACAGCAGGATGGTCTTGGTTGCAGCGTGGTACCTACCAGGCAAGGGTCGTTCTCACAGGCACGCTTTGGTCCACGGTGGCAGCCAAGTCGAGGTACAGATCACTAAGGCGTCTCTGGTCACGAACAGGCAGAACAGTCAAGGGCAGGGCGGCAATGAGCGGGTCGGGGACGGAGCAAGAGCAAGCGGAGGAAACCTGTGGAAACCACTTTCTACATAGGCATGAAGCACTCAGATCCGTCACGAATCTGGGTCTTGTATATGAACCCGGGAAGTGGGTAGCACCAATCGCGGGTGCTGGGCCCTCTCCTAAATCTGCGACTGCCGCGCATGGAGAGGCGAGTGAGCTCGCAAGAGCACTGCCACGGAGAGGACGGGTGGTGCAGTGCAATTGTACGGCTCTTACTGAATACATTTTAAATGTGTGGCGTCTGGCTCTGTCATCCAAAAAGTTCCTGCCCCTGCACTAAGCTAGGGTTTTTGGAAATGGCTGTCATTGGATTGTTGGTACTAAGAGCGTTACTGTTACTGTTACACTGTGACACAGTATGGCACATTACTTACCCGGGATCCTGTTTGTCTTGGGTTCCGACGAGAATTCGGTCCGGCGCGATTATGAAGATCATGTGTCTAATTTCCCTGTATGGTCACTTCCCCGCTCAGGTCCGCTGGAGTTCACCTGCGACACAATTCTTCTTTTTTTAATTCCATGGTTTGTCTGAATACGTGGGTTGTCCGACGGCCACGCCCCACGACTTCTGTCACATTCGAGCCGGCGCTGATTCGCCACCATCTGATCGCGTGCTCCAAAAACCGGGCATTATAATAATCATTATAATTACTCTCATTATTACATACTAATCTCTGGAAGATCTCTCTCTATAGACCAGGGCATAGTCACTGGGGCACCATTTACTAGGTCTCAACGCCAGACTTACATCGGGTTTTCCGAATCCTCCATTTTTTGCGCCGAATTGCCCACCGTGTTTTTTTGGCGCACGGGCGATCGTATTGTGGCGCTGGCGCCGGCTTGCTGCGACAGAACTTGTGGTTTACAGTAAAAAACGGTATCGCTCTTGGTTACCTAAAAATCCACTATCACACATTCCCTAAGCCCATAGCCTAGTGGCTAGCTCTGTCTCTCTATTGCGGTGGAGCTGTGAGGTCTGGGTTTGAAATCCTTACTGAGCAGAAATGTATTGTAATCAATGTAATAAAGCTGTGTCTGGGGAAGCCCTAAGGAGATGTGGAACCATATATGAGAGATTCTGACTGACCTGATGACGTGTCCTGCTCTCCGCTAACCCGACACTTCTCTGAAAGGATTCCCTGCCCGATGTCTGCTCTGGGCACCCTAGGAGATGCCGTGACCATATATGGACAGATGGTGATCTGACCCTGATGACGTGGTCCCTTCTCTCGCCTAAGCCCGACACTTCTCTGAAAAGGATTCCCTCCCAATGTCGCTCTGCGGGAATCCTAGGAGATGCATGTGACCATATATGACAGATGCTGATCTGACCTGATTACGTGGTCACTGCTCTCCGCTAAGCCGACACTTTCTCGAAAAGTGATTCCCGGCCCGCTGTCGCTCTGGGGAACCCTAGAGATGCCAGTGACCATATATGGACCGATGCTGATCTGAACCTGATGACGTGTCCCTGCTCTCACTGCTAGCCGACACTGTCTGAAAGAATTCCCTGCCCATGTCTGCTCTGGGAATCCTAGGGAGTGCCGTGACATATCTGGACAATCTGATCTGACCTATGACGTGGGTCCCTGCTCTCCGCTAAGAGCCCGACACTTCTCTGAAACGGATCTCCCTGCCCCGGTCTGCTCTGGGGAACCCTAGAGTGCAGTGACCATATATGGAAGAGATGCTGATCTGAACCTGATGACGTGGTCCCTGCTCTCCGCTAGACTCCGACACTTCTCTGAAAAGGAATTCCTGCCCGATGTCTCTCTGGTAACCCTAGGAGATGCAGTGACCATATATGGACAGATGCTATTCTGACCTGATACTGGTCCCTGCTCTCCTCCTTCCGCTAGCCTACACTGTCTCTGAAAGGATCCCTTCCCCGATGTCTTTAGATGCCATTGAGTACTATGATTTCTGGCTTTTAAAATATTTAACTATGCGGGACACAGAGGTCTGACAAAACCCCAGCCGAGTGCGGGACCTGGAGGGATATCCGGACAATCTCCCATCTACCGTGATGCTGTGCAGAGGTAAAAAAATTGGGACTGTCTTGCAAATCCAGAAATGTTGGGGGCTATCGATGCCATGTCTGGAACCTTACTGGAAGGTTGGCGACCTCCCTCTGACAGATCCTTACCTCTAGAGGGCACGGTGTTGCACTACCCCCTTTGCCACTATATTGGCGAAATGTAACCACAATTCTCAAGCATTTAAATGATTTTCCCACTAAACATTGGGCTCTCTTCCACAGATAGGACTAACTACTTTCTGATCGTGGCCGGCCAGTGACGGACCCCCAACCATCACGAGCACGAGGGGTCGAATGGGGTCCGAGGTACCTCTGTCGTTCCCCTCGTCCTGATCTTCCTGAGATGACTGGAGCGCCGCCTGGTATGTCCGTTCTGCGTCCATATAAGAAGGACTGGAGAAGAGGAGCTGAGAGACCTCACTTCATCAGCAAGTTAGGTCCTATCCTGTGACAGCCTAACTGGAAAACCCTTTCATGCTTTAGAATTGTGGCGCACATCCAATGTTTCACCGTAAGCCCTTTTTGGTGGACCTTTTTTTTTTCTGGCTTATATCGGGGACATGGGGCACATTACTATGGCTTTGCGCCTGATTTCTGATGGACGTTGCACGGTCTTTTGGTGTAAACTCCTGCTCAGGTATAATAAGTGTTTGCAGACCAAATTGTCACAAGACAAACAACACAACGACTCTTTTGTGGTGCAGCTGCATCAGTCACCATGCAACACAAATTAGGGTGTTCTGGTGCTCAGTTTGACTTTTCGCCATATTTAGATGCAAATTTTGGCGCAAGCCTATATTAAAGGTGCACCCCAAAAAATTGGTGTCCTCCCTCTGTTCGGGCCAGTGCTGGGGAAGCACATCATTCATGATTTCTGGTGACAATCTCTCACCCCATCTTCTCAGTCAGATGAGAAAAATGGGCTCCTAAACGGCAGTAAGACTGAGAGCACCAGTTTTATATATCCGGACCATTAAGAAGTGACTGACCCTTAGGCAGAGGGGCACATGTACTTACCTGTCCAACGGAGTTCACAGAAAGTGCATTGTCCGTGTATAATGCGCTGTGCGGGGAGTCACTAAGATCCTGCACCCAATATCCTGCATGTGTCTCTTCCCCGCTCAGGTCCCCGGAGTTCACCTTCCTCGTCCTGGTGCATGTAAGTGCATTGTCCGTGTATAATACGCTGTGCGGGGAGTCGAAGAGAAGGTGAACTCCAGGACCTGACGGGGGGGAAGTGACAATGCAGGATATCGGGTGCAGGATCTTAGTGCCTCCCCGACCCGCAGCATTTACAAAGGACATGCAACTTACATGCACAGGAAGAAGAAGGTGAACTCCGGGACCTGAGCTGGGAAGCGACACTGCAGGATACGGTGCAGGATCTTAGTGACTCCCCACATCCAGGATTATACACAGACACTGCACTTACCGTGCACCAGAAGAAGAAGTGAACTCCGGGACCATGAGCGGGCGAGCGACACATGCAGGATATCGGGCCGCAGGAATCCTTAGGTGACTCCCCGCACACGCATTATACACGGACAATGCACTTACATTCTGCCCTGAAGAAGAAGTAAACTACGTGGACCTAGCGGAAGTGAAACACATGCAGGATATCGGGTGCACAATCTTAGTTGACTCTCCCTCCCTCCCCGCACTCGATTATACAATACACGGACATACACTTACATGCACAGGAGAAGAAGGTGAACTCGCAGTACCTGAGCGTGGAAGTGACCATGCAGTATCGGGTGCAGATCTTAGTGACTCCCCGCACAGCGCAGTATACACGGACAATGCACTTACATGCACTCAGTAGAGAAGTGAACGCCGTTGACCTGAGGCTAGAAAGCGACCCATGCCAGGATATTGGGTGCATTGATCTTAGTGACTCCCCACACAACAAGCGTATTATACACGACAATGCCTTACATGCACCAGAAGAAGAAGGTGAACTCCGGGGACCTGCTCGGGGAAGCGACACATGCAGGAAATCGGGTGGCAGAGTCCTTAGTGACTCCCACACGCGTAATATACCCATAAATGCACTTAACATGCACCAGGAATCTAAAGGTGAACTCCGGGGACATGAGCGGGAAGCGACACATTGCAGGATATCGGGGGCCCGACTTAGTGACTCCCTACACACAGCCGCATATACAGCGGACAATCACTTCCATGCGCCAGAAGAAGAGTGACGCCGGTGGACCCTGAGCGGGAGCGTACATGCGGATACGGGGTCAGGATCTTAGTGACTCCGCGCAGCTGCATTCTACCCGGACACTGCCTTACAGTGCACGCAGGAAAAGAAGGTGAACTCCGGGACCGAGCAGGAAGTGAACACATCAGGAATATCGGGCGCCGATCTTAAGTGACTCTCCCCGCACAGAACAGCATTATTCAACTGACAATGCACTTACATGCACCAGGCAGAAGAAGGTGAAACTCAGGGACCCTGAGCGAGAGGGAACGAACACATGCAGGATATCTGGCCAGGATCTTAGTACTCCCCGCACAGCGCATTATACACGGCAATGCACTTACATGCACCAGGAGAAGAAGTGAACTCCAGGACCTGAGCGAGGGAATCGACACATGCAGATATATCGGGCGCCGGCTCTTAGTGACGTCCCCGCACAGCACATTATACAACGACATGCACTATACATGCCCACGAAGAAGAAGGGGAACTCCGGGGACCTGAGCGGGGACGCGATACAGCAGGATATCGGGGGCAGATCTTAGTGACTCCCCGCCAGGCTCATTATCCACGGACATTCCTTACATGCACCAGGAAAAAAGGTGAACTCCGGGGACCCCGACATGGAATGACACATGCATGATGTCAGGCGCAGATCTTACTGACATCCCCGCACAACTGCCATTAACAGACAATGCACTTACATACACCAGGAAGAAGAAGGTACTCGGGGACCTGAGCGGGGAAAGTGACCACATCAGGATATTGGGTGCAGGATGCTTAGTGACTCCCCTCACAGTGCCTTATACCCGACAATGCACTTTACATGACCACAGGAAGAAAGGTGAACTCCCGACCTGAGCGGGGACGACCATCAGGATATTCGGGCGGCAGATCTTAGTTCTCCCGCACAGCGCATATACACGACAATTCACTTACATACACAGATAAAGGTTAACTCCTGGAACTGATCGGGAAGTGACACGTCAGGATATCGGGTGCATGATCTTACGTGTAATCCCCGCACAGCCATTATACACGGACAATCACTTACATGCACCAGAAGAAGAAGGTGACACCGGGTACCTTAGCGGGGAATTGACACATGCAGGATATCGGGCGCAGGATCTTATGACTTCCCGCGCAGCGCTTATACACACGACAATGCACTTACCTGCACAGAAGAAGAAGTGAACTCCTGGGGAACCTGAGCGGGGACGCGACAATGCAGATACGGCACAGATCTTAGTGACTCCCCCCGCAGCGCATTATACACGGAATGAAACTGACATGCACCAGGAAGAAGAAGGTGACTCCGGGGACGAGCGGGGAAGCCGACACATGCTTGTTATCGGACGCGGTCTTAGTTGACCATCCCCCCACAGGCGCATTATACACGGACAATGCACTATACATGCCCACCGGAAGAAGAAGGTGAACTCCGGGATCTGAGCGGGAAGGACACATCAGGATATCGGCGCACGATCTTAGTGATACCCCGCACAGCGCATTATACACACGGGACAATGCATCTTACATTCACCAGGAAGAAGGTGAAAAAAAGGTGAACTCCGGGGACCGACAGGGGAAGCGACACGTTCAGGATATCGGCGCAGGATCTAGGATCCCCCACACAGCCTCATTATAACACTGAGGACAATGCACTTACAAATGCCCCAGGACGGAAAAAGGTGAACTCGGGGACCTGAGCGGGGATCGAATACATGCCCGGATATCGGTGGCAGGATCTTAGTGCTCCCCGCACAGCACATTATACACGGACAATGCACTTACATGCACCAGAAGAAGAGGTTGAACCGCGGGACAGAGCGGGGAAGTGACACTGCAGATACAGTCGCAGGAATCCCTGTGACTCCCCGCACATTCGCATTATACACGACAATGACTTACATGCACCAGGAAGAAGAAGGGTGAACCCGGGACCTAGAGCAGGAACGACAAGCAGGATACTCGGGTGCAGGACCTTAGTGACTCCCCGCACACTGCGCGCATTATACACGACAATGCCACTTACATGCACCATGAAAAGAGGTGACTCCGGGGACCTACAGGACACGAACACCTGCAGGATATCGGTTGTTGCGCAGGATCTTAGTGACTCCCCTCACAGCGCATTATACACGGACAATACACTTACATGCCCAGAAGAGAAGTGAACCTCCGGACCTGAAGCGGAGGAAGCGACACATGCAGGATATCGAGCCAGGATCTTAGTTGCCTCCCCGCACAGCTCATATCACGGACATGCACTTATCATGCACCAGACGAAAAAGTGAACTCCAGGACTTGAGCGGGAAGCGACACATTCATGAACTTTTCGGGCGCAACGATCTAGTGAACATCCCCGCGCAGCGCATTCATACACGGACATGCACTTACATACCCAGGAGAAGAAGGTGAACTCCGGGACCTGAGTGGTGAAGGGGTGACACATGCGATATCGGGTGCACGCTCTTAGTGACTCCCCGCGCAGCGCATTATACACGACAATGCACTTACAATGCACCAGAAGAAGTGAACTACTCCGGGGACCTGAGCGGAAGTGACACATGCAGGGATATCGGGTTCCCTATCTTAGTTTGACTCCCCGCGCAGCGCATTAATACACGACAGTGCACTTACTGCACCAGAAGAAGGTGAACTCCGGGCCTAAGCGGAATGACACATACAGGAACGGCCGCATGGATCTTAGTGAACCCCCGCACAAAGCACAATATACAACGACAATCACTTACATACCCACCATGAAGAAGATGGTGAACTCCGGGTACCCTGAGCGTGGAAGCACACCTGCAGATATCGGGTGCAGGACATCTAGTGACTACCCCCTAACAGCACATTATACACGGACAATGCACTTTCGAGGAACTATGTCAGATGGGTAAGAAATGTGGCCCATTATCCCCATTACTTACCTGCTAAGTTATCATGTATTAATACTTTGCTGCTATCTACTTCATAAAGAAGAGTGTTACAAGAATTTCATTCTGTGCTGCTCACGTACTGTATATGTTTGTATATTCCTTCCCTGAGGTGAATCAGGCTGATTGCTACTTTCCCCAGCACTTTCCAGTGAGGTTGAATATTCTATATACAGGCTCTGCTCTGGATTTCGTGTCTCGGTCCTGAGATTTGTATTAGAGCTGCGTGATTGCTGATAGTAAACGATTCTTTGGCTGTAGATGTAGCCAGGGGCGGACTGGCCATTGTACTGACCGGAATTCTCCGGTGGGCCTGTCCCGGTTTCTGGCTGGCAGGGCGTCTCCTCTATCTGGGGGCCGGTTCTCCTCTCCACCCCTCCACGGACGTCCTAGACACTTAATCAATAGTACCCCCACATCCTAAACTGACACACAGAGGCAGTTGAGCGCGCTACCTTTGAGCTGAGGGTCCGGAGCGCACGGTATGTGTACACCCCAGGCCGGCACCACTCAGCTCACACCACATCCTACTGGCAACTTCTTCTCCGTTCAGACATGTGATGTCACGGGATGGCGGACGCCTCCGGGAAAGGGTCGTGTCTCCTCCAGTGCAGGAAATTGGAGATTTTATGGCTGCTGCCAAGAAGACTGGTAGGAGGAACTGTTGTGCAAATCATGTGTTTGTGATGTGAGGGGGCTATCACAGAGGTGTATAGATGGCGTGTAGTAAGGTCAGGAACACCTGTATCTTACATGGGTCTGCAAGTCTGTCCGATGGTGCTTGGTGGCATTAGGTGTGTGTTACGGGGCTGCAATGTCTGGCAGACGGGCGGAGGTGGCATTAGGTGTGTGTTTGCGTGGGCTGCATGTCTGGCATGTGCTCAGTGGCATGAGGTGTGTGTTACGTGGGGCTGCATGTCTGGCAGTGCGATGGGGCATGAGCTGTGTTACTTGGGCTTCATGTCTCTGTGCTCAGGTGGCATGATGTGGTTGTTACGTGGCTGCTGTCTGGGCAGGTGCTGAGGTGGCATGAGGTGTGTGTTACTGCCGGCGCTGTCTGGCGTTTGCTGCGGTGGCATAGGTGTGGGTTACGTGGGCCTGCATGTCTGAAAGGGGCTGGAGGTCATGAGCATGTGTGTTATGTGGACTACATGTCTGGCGGGTGGCTGAGTGGCATGATGTGTGTGTTTCCGTGGTGGGCTGCATTCTGGCGGGTACTCAGGTGGCAATTAGGTTTGTGTTCGTGGGGCTGCAATGTCTGGCAGGTGCTGAGGTGGGCATGAGTGTGTGTTACGTGGGGCGCATGTCTGGCAATGTGCTGATGTGGCAATGAGGTGTGTGTTACTGGGCTGCATTTCTTGAACAGGGGCAGAGTGGCATGAGGTGTGTGTTACGTTGGGCTGCATGTCTGGCGGGAGCTGTAAGAGGCATGAGGTTGGTGTTACTTTGGGCTGCATGTCTGCAGGTCGCAGGTGGCATAGCTGTTTTTATTTGGGACTACATGTCCTGGCAGTGCTGAGTGGGCATAAAGTGTGTGTTACGTGACTGTGGCTGCATGTTGGCGGGTGCTCAGGTGGCATAGGTGTGTGTTCGTTGGGCTGCATTCTTTCTTTTTTTGGGCGGGCGTGCTCAGGTGGCATAGGTGTGTGCTACGTGGGCTGCACCAATGTCATGGCGGTGCTCAGGGGCATGAGTGTGTGTTACGTGGGGCTGCATGTCGGCGGTCGGAAGGCGGCATGAGGTGTGTGTTACGTGGGACTGCATGTCTGGCGGCTGCTGAGGTTGGCTTAGTTTGTGTGTTACGTTGGACTTCCTGGCTGGCAGGTGCGATGTGGCATGAAGTGTGTGTTTAACGTGGGGCTGCATGTCTGGCATTGCTCAGGTGGCATGAGAGTGTGTGGGTTACGTGGGGCTGCATGTCTGGCAGTGCTGAGGTGGCGACGAAATTTGTGTTACTTGCGGGCGCATGTCTGGGGGTGTCTCAGTGCATGATGTGTGTTACGTTTGGCTGCATTGTCTGGCGGAGTGCTCCAGGGGCCTGAGGTGGTGTTACTGGTGCCTGCATGATCTGGCTAGATGCTCAGATTGGCATGAGGTGTGTGTTACGGGTGGCTGCATGCCTTGCGGGGCTGAGGCGGCATGAGGTGTGTGTTCGTGGGGCGCAATGTCTGTCGTGGTGCCTGAGGTGGCATGAGGTGTGTTGGTGTACGTGGGACTGGCAGGTCTCGCAGTGTCTACAGGGGGCATGAAGTGTGGTGTTCGTTAGGCTTGCATGTCCTGGCAGGTGCTCAGCAGTGGCATGAGGTGTGGTGGTTACTGGGGCTGCATGTCTGGCGGTGCTGAGGTGGCATGCTTGTTTGTTACTGGGGCTACATGTCTGGCGTGCTGAGTGGCATGAGGTGTGTGTTACTTGGGGCTGCATGTCTGGCAGTGCCACAGTGGGCATGAGGGTGTGTTACGTGGGGCTGCATGTCTAGCAGTGCTGAGGCATTAGGTGTGTGTTACGTGGGCTCATGTCTGGCAGGGGCTCAGGTGGCATGAGGTGTTTTGTTACATGGGCCTGCATGTCTGTCGGGTGCCCAGGTGCATGATTGTGTGTTACTGGGCTGCATGTCTGGTCAGGTGCCTCATGTGACATGATTGTGTGTTACCTTGGGCTTGCATGTCTGGCAGGTGCCAGTGGCATAGGTGGTGTGTTCCGTGGGGCTGTCATGTCTGGCAAGGTGCTCAGGTGCATGAGGTTGTGTTAGCATGGGGCTGCATGTCTGGCATGTGCTCAGGTGGCATTAGGTGTGTGTTTACGTTGGGCGCATTCTGGCATGGGCTGAGGTGGCCATGAGGTGTGTGTTGCGTGGGCTGCATGTTTTCTGGCGGGTGCTCATTGTGTGGCATGAGGTGTTTTGTTACATGGGGCTGCATTCTGCGGGTGCTCAGGTGGCATGAGGTGTGTGTTACGTGGGGCTGCATGTCTGGAGGTGCCAGTGCATGAGGGTGTGTTACGTGTGGCTTGCATGTCTGGCGGTGCGAGGTGGCCATGAGGTTGGGTGTTACGTTGCTGCCATGCGGCAGGTGCTCAGTGGCATGAGGTGTGTGTTTACGTGGGGCGGCATGTCTGGCAAGTGCTGAGTGGCATGAGGTGTTTGTTACATGGGGCTGCATGTCTGTGCGGATGCTCAGGTGCATGAGGGTGGTTTTACGTGGGGCTGCATGTCTGTGCAGTGCTGAGGATGGCATGAGGTGTGTTGATCGTGGGTGCTGCAGTCTGGCAGGTCTGAGTGGCAATAGGTGTGTGTTACGGTATGTGTACTGCAATGTCCTGGCAGGTGCCCGGCATAGGTGTGGTGTTAACGTGGGGCTGCATGTCTGGCAGGTGTCTCAGGTTGTCACGAGGTGTGATGTACGGGGGGCTGCCAATGTCTGCGGGTGCTCAGAAGGCATGAGGTGTGTTGTTTACGTGGGGCAGCAGTCTGGCATGTGCTGAAGTGGCATGAGGTGCGTGTTACGTGGGGCTGCATTCTGAAAGGGGCTGAGTGCATGAGGTGTGTTTACGTGGGGCTGGCATGCCTGCGCAGTGCCCAGGTGTCAAGAGATGTGTGTAACGTAGGGGCCGCATGTCTGGCAATGGCAGTGAGGTGGCATGGGTGTATGTTACGTGGAGCTCATTCAGAAACGGGCCTGCCTGATGGGCATGAGCTGTGTGGTACGGGACTACATGCATTGGCAGGTACACAAGTTTGGCAAATAAGGTGTGAGCTTAATGGGGCTCGCAATGTCCTGCTGGTGCTAGGTGGCATGAGGTGTGTGATACACTGGGGCTACAATGTCTGGCGATGCTGAGGCGGCTGAGACGTGTGTCACATGGAGGTCTGCATTTCTTGCAGTGCTGAGTATGGCTGAAGTGTGTGTTACGTGAAATCAGCATTTCTGGCAGGTGCTGAGTGGCATAGGTTGTGTGATTTACATGGGGCTAACAAGTCTGGAGGTGCCTTCAAGGCACGGAGTGTAGTACTGGGGCCGACATGGTCTGGCAAGGGGCTGAGGTGAGCATGAAGCGTGTAATACGTGAGCTACATGTCTGGCAAAAGTGCTCAAGTACATGAAGATGTATTTTAACTATGGCTAGCATTTCGGCAAGTGCTCGGTGGCATGAGTGTGTTTTACGTGGGCTGCATGGTCGGCAGGTGCTCAAGCTGCCATGAGGTGTATGTTAACGTGGGGCTTGGCATCTCTGGCGGGTGCTGGCGCAACATGAGGTGTGAGTTACTTGAAGGGCTGCATATCTGCAGGTGCTCAGGTGGCATGAGGGGTGTGTTACGGGGGCTGCATGTCTGGCGGGTGCTCCAGGTGGCTGAGAATGTTGTTACGTTTGGCTTGCTGTCTGGCGGTCACTGCTCAGTTGTGTTACGTTGGCTGCATGTCTGGCAGGGGCTAGGTGGCAAAGACTGTGTGTTACTTGGGACTACATGTCTGCGCAGTGCAGAGGTGGCATAAGGTGTGTGTTACGTTGGGGCTGCATTCTGGAGGTGCTCAGTGGCATGAGGTGTGTGTTACGTGGGGCAGCATGTCTGCGGGTACTGAGGCGGCATGAGGTGTGTTTACGTGGGGCTTCATGTCTTGCAGGTCTATGTGGCATGAGGTGGTGTGTTGCTTGGGGCTCATTCTGGCATGTGCTCAGGTAGCATGATGTGTGTGTTACGTGGGGCTCCATGTCTGGCGGGGACTCAGGTTGATGAGTAGTGTGTTTACGTTGGGCTGCATGTCTGGGCAGGTGCCTCAATGTGTGTTACTAGAGCTTCATGTCTGGCAGGGGGGAGAGTGGATGAGCTGTGTTTATGCATGGGAACTACAAAGTCTGGCAAGGTGCGGAGGTGCATGAGGTGTAGTGTTACGTTGAGGCTGCATATCGCGCAGGTGCTCAGGTGGGCATGAGCTGTGTGTTATGTGGGACTACATGTCTGGCAAGTGCGGAGGTGGCATAGGGTGTCGTGTTTACGTTGGACGCAATGTCTGCAGGTCGCCGGTGGCATGAGGTCTGGTGTTACTGGGGCTAGGCATGTCGCAGGTCTCAGGTGGCTGAAGTGTGTGTTACGACGTGGGGCTGCATGTCTTGGCGGGTGCTCAGGTGGCAGGAGCTGTTGTCTATGTGGGCTGCCATGTCCTGGCGGGTGCTGAGGTGGCAATGAGGTATGGTTTACGGTGGGCTGCATGTCTGGCCGATGCTGAGGTGGCATGAGGATGAGTATTCCGTGGGCGGCTACTCTGGCAGGGGCTGAGGTGAGCATGAGGCGTGTGTACTGGACTGCAATGTTTCTGCAGTTGCTGAAGGTGCCTGAGGTGTGTGTTACGTGGGGCCGCATGTCTGGCAGGTGCTCAATTGGCATGAGTGAGAGTTACATGGGGCTGCATGTCTGTCAGGTGCTCAGTGTGCGATGAGTGCAGTTACAGGGGCTGCAGTCAGGGGCAGGTGCATCGCATAGGTGTGTGTTACTGAGGCTCACAATCTGACAGTCCCAGGGTGGCATGAGGTGTGTGTTACGTGGGGCGCATGGTCTGGCGGTCTCAAGTGCAGGCGGTGTTGTTACGTTGGGGCTGCATTTCCTGGCAGTTTGCTCAGGTGGCATGAGGTGGTGTTAACGTGAGGCTGCATGTCTGGCATGTGCTCAGTGGCATGAGGTGTTGGGTACGTGGGCGCGCGTCTGGCGGGTGCTCAGGGTCTAGGTGTGTGTTAGGGGCTGCATTCTGGCAGGTGCTCAGTGGCAATGAGGTGTGGGTTACTGGGTCTGCATGTCTGGGGTGCCTCAGTTTGCTTGATGTGTGTGTTACGTGGGGCTTCATGTCTGGCGGTGCTCAGGTGGCATAGGTGTGTGTTACGTGGGTCTGCATGTCTGGCGGGTGCGCATGTGCATGAGGTGTGGTTTACGTGGGGCTTCATGTCTGGCAGGTGCCAAGTGGCATGCGGTGTGGTGTTACGGGGCTGCATGTCTAGCAGGTACTGCGGTGGCATGAGGTGAGTGTTCCGTGGGAGCTGCATGTCTCTAGCCGGGTGCCGAGGTGCATGAGGTGTGTGTTACGTGGCTGGCTGCATGTCTGGCGGGTGCTCATGATGCATGAGGTGTGTGTGACGTGGGGCTGCATGTCCTGGCAGGTGCTCAGTGGCATGATGTACTGGTTCGTGACTGTGTCTGAGCAGGTGCTGCTCAGGTGCATGGAGTTGTGTTACGTGGGGCTGCTTCGGCGGGTTGCTGAGGTGCCTGAGGTGTGGTTACGTGGGCTGCATTCTGGCGGTTGCTCAAGTAGCATAAAGGTGTGTTTTACGTGGGCTGCATGTCGGGCGTGCTAAGAGGGCCATGATATGTGTGTTACATGAGCTCGCATGTCTTGCAGTGCGCAAGTGGCATAGGTGTTGTTACGTGGGCTGCATGTCCTGGCGTGTGCTGAGGTGGCTTAGGTGTGTGTTCCGTGGGGCTTGGCATGTCTGCGAGGTCACAGATGCAAAAACTAACAAAGATGCAATTCAATTAATAAAATAATGAAAAACGCCCCCCACCACGCACACAAATAAAACCAAAAAAAAAAAATTGAATAATTTCTTTAAAAAAAAAAAAAGCTTTTTACAAGCACCATCATCATGTTCAGTATAGCTTCAGTCTGGCCACTGGGTTGTGCATCGGCCGCAGTCTTGGGTCTTGGGTCAGTGGCGTTAGCCACATTTGGTGTGGGAAGGTTTTGTGGCCTTGCGCACAGTTTGGTGGTGGGAGGTTTCGGTGGCTGCAGCCACCAGTTTTGTGGTGGGAGGTTTTGTGGCTGCCGCACATTTTGAGTGGTGGGAGGTGTTCGGTGGCTGCACCACCTTTGGCGGTGAGAGTTTGGTGGCTGCCGCCACAGTTTGGTGTTGGAGGTTTCGGTGGCTGCAGTCGCAGTCTGGTTGGCGGGGGGGGGGGGGGGGGGGGGGGGGGGGGGGTGGGTTTGGTCGTCTCCAGTCTGGGCAAATGCATGATGTAACATCACACACAACTGGCCTCATTTAACCAGAAGACACTGACACAATAAATATAAATATCTCTATCCCCATACTGTACCCGCCATGAGTTACGTCTATACGTATATACTGGAAGTAAATACTCCTCAAAGTAGTAGAGGATAATATTACCCCTTTAGAAATATCTTAGTTATACCTCTGGTATAAACGGGACTGTGTAAATATGTGAATTTTGCGGGATAGCTGATGTGTTTCTTTGCTACCTTTTCGAATCTGGACGGCCTGTGAACACTTGCATTAATGGGTTTCGCACACCGGAATAAGGTTATTATATTTGATAGAAAGGACATTCTGCGGATACCTTCCCTTTTATGATTTTTACTGTTTATTTTCATATCATTTCTAGGGGAAATGGGTGATTTAATATTAGCTTTTTTATAATTTTGATTTTTTTTTTAATTTTCATACCCCCCTGGATTGGTCCTATACCATATACATCAATGCGACGTACGACAAGTATAACGTGGAATTACACATGATCTATACCAAGTAACCATAGGCACATAGTAACATGTCTTGAAACAAAAAGAAATACTGCTGTATCACAGTATATATTTGTAATTAATCCAATGTTAGTGGGGGCCGTATGTTATATTAGTAAATCATAAAGTGGCACATGTAATATTATTATATTATACAACCCATAATTATCCTAGGGCACATATGTCAACTGTGGTGTGAGAAGTCAATATGATAATATGCGGGATACAATGATAGACCTTATCTAAATGCGGCTGTTACATGAGCAACGCGGCGGGTACAGTGTGGATCAGTTGTAGAGTAGGATATTATAAAACATGTCAAGGATACACGCAGACAACTGCGGATGTGAAAATATAAAAATATACTGAGAGCACAATGTAGACGTTGCGGGTGTAAAGAATATATATGATATAGTCGGGAGCAACAATGTGGTCCTGTGTGAAGTAATCTGATATCTGTGGGCGAGGACACCCCGGGCAGTTGTCTGATATGAAAGGCTATCGATACTCTGTAAAAACACCGTGTGTACAGTCTGTGGGTGTAAGGACCTCAAACCAACGTAGGCACATCGTGGTCAATAGTAGATATCGAGAGTATATTAATCACTATATGGAGAAAAACCGTATGGTCAGTTCATGGACGTGAAATATATATGAATATAATGCGAACGCAACAATGTGAGGACAGTTGTGGAGTAAGAGGGTGTATATATGATTAATGTGGAGGCACAGTGTGGGCAGTTGTGTGTGAGGGGTATATAGAATATTTGGACACCGTGTTACAGTTGTGGTTGAGGGGTCATAATATATATATGTAGAGGGCACCTTGTGTGTCAGTATCTGGTGTAGAGGGGTATATATGATAATGATGGAGCAGCCATGTGTGTCGCATTTGTGGTTGTGAGGGGTATATATGATTATATGTAGGGGCCAGTGCTGGTCATATTGGTGTGAGGGGTAATATGATATATTGGGGGTACCGTGTGGGTCAGTTTGTGGTGTGAGGTAGAATATGATTATGTGGGGGCAGCGCGTGTGGGCATTTTGTTGAGGGGTATTTTGATATATGTTTGCACAGTGTGGTGCATCATTGTGTGTGAGGGGTATATATGATCTATTGTCGGACACAGTGTGTACAGTTGTTGGTGTGGAGGGGTATATAGATTATAGGTAAGGGCACAGGTGGTCAGTATGGTGGTAGGGGTATTATATGATATATGTGGGGCACTGTGGTCCGTATTGTGCTGCGGGTATAGATGATATATGTTGGGGGGGCACAGCGTGTGAACAGTTGTGGTGGGAGGGGTATATATGATTATGTGGGGCACAGTGTGGGTCATTTGTGGTGTGAGGGGTCTATTATGTTATGATGGGTGGAGGCATAGTGTGTACAGCTCTATGTGGGATAATACAAGACATATGTTGGGGGTCCATTGTGTTCAATTCTCGTCGTATAGTGGTATAATCTGAGCAGTGGGGGCACAGCTGTAGGCAGTTGTATAGATGTAAAGATATATATAATATATATTGGGGCACATTGTGGGCATTTGGTGGTGTAAGGGAGCGTATTCACGATAATATGTGAGACCACAGTGTGTCAATTTGGAGTAGAGATATATATAATATACTTAGAGAGCCCACCATGTATACCTGTGCACATATGTCAAATGATTGTAGTTTCTTTAGGCTCACAGAGGAGATCAAAGAACAACTAAAGTGAGCGATGAATCTTTATCGACAAGTAGAAGGCCCAAAGAATCAGTGCACTTTTATACCAGAGGAAGATAATCATCACCCTATGAGTAGCTAAAGTCACTTCACAACTCCCGTAACAAATGTGGACACTTTCTGCTTTCCACATGTGAACAAGTCCCTGGGAAGGAAAGATATGGAGTTCGCGCAGCATCCGGTCCATAGAATCTGCTGCCAATGGGGTGCCGCAGCCATGGGATAAATTACACAGGTCTGCTGCACCCCATAGGTCCATAGGCCTGCTGCAAGCCTGACCACCTTTTGTTTTCTTTACACAGGACTAATGCCATCCCTCTAGGTAAATGCTCATGTACATAGGAAGGCAGTTTTTTTGCAATTATATTTTCACTGTACATATGGGGGCAATTATTATATGAGTTATATTCAATGTACATAGGGGGCAGTATTATATATTAGATTCCTGTACATATATGGGGGCAGTATAATAGTAGTTAATATTCCTTGTACATAGGGTGCAGTATTATCGTAGTAATGCCTGTACATAGGGGGCAGTATTAGAGTAGTTATATTCTGTACATAGGGGGCAATATTATAAGTCGTTTAAAATTCCTGTACATAGGAGGCAGTAATTATAGTAGTTATATACTGTACCTAGTGGCAGTATTATAGTAGTTTATATTTCTGTACAAGGGGCATAGTATTATAGTAAGTTATATTCCTGTACATAGGGGCAGTATTATAGGATAGATTCATGTACATAGGGGGGCAGTATTATAGTCGTTATATTCCTGTACCTAGGTGCAGTATTATAGAGTTTATATTCATATACATAGGGGGCCAGAATTTAGGAATTATCCTCTTGTACATATGGGGATGGGGCATATGTATGTATTATAGTCTTGTACATAGGGGGCAGTATTATAATAGTTATATTCCTGTCATAGGGGGCAGTATTATAGTAGTTTATATTCCCTGTACATGAGGGAAGTATTAGAGTAGTTTATATTCCTGTACCTAGGGGCAGTATTATAGTAATTTATATCTTGGTACATAGGGCAAGTAATTATAGTAGTTATTCCTGTACATAGGGGGCAGTATTATAGGATTATATTCCGGTACAATAGAGGGCAGTATTATAGTAGTTCTATTCCTGTACATGGGGGCATATTATAGGTAGTTTCATTCTTGTACATAAGAACAGTATTAACGTAGTTATTTACTTGTACATAGGGGGCATATTATAGTATTTATAATTCTTGTACATAAGGGGCAGTATTAGAGTAGTGATATCATTAACATAGGTGCAAGTATTATAGTAGTTTATTTCCTGTACATAGAGGGCGTAGATAGTAGTTAGATTCCTGTACATGGGGGCAGTATTATAGTAGTTATATTCTGTACATAGGGGGCAGTATTATAGTAGTTATAATTCCGGTACTAGGGGCCGTATTAGAGTACTAATCTTGTACATAGGGGGCATTATTATAGTAGTTATCATTCTTGTACAATAGGGCTATAAGTAGTTTAATTCCTGTACATAGGGGGCAGTTACTATAATGTAGTTATATTCTCCCTGTACATAGGGAGCATATTAAGTAGTTATATTCTGTACATATGGGGCAGTATATAGTAGTTATATTCTTGTAATAGGGGGCAGTATTAGTATTATTTATGAAATCTTGTACATAGGGGGCATAATTATGAGGTAGTTATAATTCTTGTACATAGGGGCAACTATTTAGTAGTTATATTCCTGTCATAGGGGGCGTATGTATAGTAGTTATATTCTTTGATCATAGCGGCAGTATTATCGTAGTTATATCTTGTACCTAGGGTGCCGTACTATAGTAGTTATTTCTATACATAGGGGCAGTTTTTATAAAGTAGTTATATTCTCTGTAGCATAGGTGCAGTCGTAAGAGTAGTTTGATATTCTGTACAAATGGGCAATATTATAGGTATCTATTTCCTTGTACAATAGAACAGGCCGTAATAAAGTAAGTATATTCTTGTACCATAGAGAACAGTATTAAGAACTTACCATACTTGTCACAAGGGGCAGTATATAGTAGTTAAAGTCCTGTCCATAGGGAGCAATATTATAGTAGTTTATTATTCCTGTACATGGGGCAGTATTAATATATTAATTTGCCTGTACATAGGGGGCAGTATTATAGTAGTTCTAATAGTCCTGTAACTAGGGGCAGTATTATAGTAGTTATATGCGCCGTCATAGAGCCGTATTACTAGTAGTTATGTCCTGTACATAGGGGCAGTAATATAGTAGTTTATTTCCTGTACATATGGGCAGTATTATGTAGTCTATATTATTGTACTAGGGGGGCAGTATATAGTATTATATTCCTGTGCATAGGGGACACAGTATTATAATAGTTATAATTCCTGTACTTAGGGGGCAGATATAATAGTAGTTAAATTCTTGTACATAATGAGGCAGTATGATAGTATGTGTATTCACTGTACATCGGGCAGTATAATAATAGTTATATTCCTGAACATAGGGGTAGTATTACCGTAGTTATATCCTATAACATGGCCGTAGTATAATAGTCTTATATACTGTACACTAGGGAGGCAATAATATAGTAGTTATATCCTGTACATAGGGGGCAGTAATTTAGTAGTTATATTCCTGTATCATAGGGGCAGTAATAGTAAGTTACATCCTATACATCGAGGCAGCTATTAAGTAGTGTATATTCCTGTACATAGGGGGCAGTCAATAATGTAGTTATATTTCCTGTACCTAGGGGCAGTATTAATTGTTAATATTCCTAGTACATAGGGGGGCAGTATTATAGTAGTTAGTATTCCGAGTACATAGGAGGCAGTATTATATGTTATATTCTGATACATAGGGGCAGTCATTCTAGTAGTTATATTCTTGTAACATATGGGACAGTAATTACATAGTATTTAGATTCCTGTACATAGGGGTATTAATATAGTAGTTATATTCATTGTACATAGGGGGCAATATTAATAGTAGTTTATCTATTCCTGTACATAGGGGGGCGCAGTAAGATCGTAGGTCCATTCCTGTACAAAGGGGCAGTATTATAGTAGTTATATTCAGCCTGTACATAGGGGCATATGATAGTAGTTATATTCCTTTACATAGGGGGCATAATTATAGTAGTTTAACACTGTACATTAGGAAGGCAGTAGTATAGTAGTTATTTCCGTACATAGGGAGCAGATATTATAGTAGTTATATATTCCTGTACATAGGGGGCATATTATAGTATTATATTTATTTTACAATAGGGGGCAGTATTATATTAGTTAAGTCCTGTCATAGGGGGCATATTATAGTAGTTATATTCCTGTACCTAGGGGCAGTATTCTAGTAGGTATCTATATGTACATAGAGGCAGTATTATAGTAAGATCTTCTTCCTGTACATAGGGGCAGTATTATAGTAGTTTTAGTTCCTGTACATAGGGGTATTATTACAGTAGTTATATACTTGTACATAGGGAGCAGTATTATAGTAGTTAAATTCCTGTTACAATAGGGGCATATTATAGTATTTATTCCTGTACATATGGGGCAGTATGATATAGTTAGATTCTCCTGTACAATGGGGGCAGGTGTATTAAAGTATTTTATATCCTGTACATAAGGCAGTATTATTCAGTAGTTATCCTTCCTGTACATATCGGGGGTGCAAATTATTATAGTAGTATATTCCTCGTACATAGGGGGCCATATCTCGTAGTTCAAACTCCTTACATAAAGGGCAGAATATATAGTATATATCCGTTTGTTAACAAAGGGGGCCAGTATTACGTAGTCTGGTGCATGTAAGTGCATTGTCCGTGTATAATGCGCTGTGCGGAGAGTCACTAAGATCCTGCACCCGATATCCTGCATGTGTCGCTTCCCCGCTCAGGTCCCCGGAGTTCACCTTCTTCTTCCTGGTGCATGTAAGTGCTTGGGCTAGCGGCTCAATTTGAAAGTTAAATCCTGCGCTTAGTCCGAATCAATCAGATCTTCCGACGGCCGCCCCCTGATTTCTGTCGCATGAAAGCCGGCGCTGCTGCGCCAAAATCCGATCACGTGGGACAAAATCCTAGTGCAGACACCTGTTAAGTACCTCAAAGCTGCGCAAATCCCAAAAACGGCGAACAGTCCGAAAAGCAGTATCCAACCCTTAAGCCCACGGCACACGTGGCGTTTTGAATTTGTTTTTGGGCCGTTTTAAGCCGGCCGTTAAAAAATGCATGCCTTTTTTGACAGGTTTTACCAATTATCTTAATTATAATGGGATAAAAAAAAAGATATGTTTTCAAAAAATGCATGCGTTTTTTATCGAACTGCTTAAAAACGGCCCAAAAACAGGTTCAAAACGCCATGTGTGCCGCCGGCCTTAGTAAATGAGCCCCAATGGCTCTTATAGGGTTGATCCTACCTTAAAGGCACTTTGAGCGTGAAGGTGGACAGGGAGAGGTCTCCATCTATCTCCAGCTGGCCAGGAAGTCTGGGAGCAGAACTGTGTTTTGCAAGCCCGGAGGCGTATGGCCGTTGGGCTAATGACTGCACAAAGGGGTCTTAGTTAGCGCAGTTCTAAGTACAGGAATAGGCCCTCTTTGACTGAGGTGGTTTTTCCTTTCCTTTCTGCCTGCGTATGCCAGGGAGGTGGGGGCTACGTGTCTAGGGGCGGGGCTTGTGTTGTGGGTGGTACATGAAGTGAGCATAGCATAAATAGGGGCTGCAGACGTCACTCACCCTCTTTCTGGATTGCGTTTTCTCCTGGCACCATGTCTGATGACGCTGTCCGGCAGAGAATTCGGGCTGAAGGGTCTGCATGGCTTCAGGCCCTCCTGGAAGAGGCCTCCCCTGGATCCCCAGTGATGCCCCCGCCTGCTCCTCTAGCGCAGCGACGTTCGGGTAGGCTATCGTCCTCAGTGTTATAATGAGGCTGTGTGGGGGATCCTAGATCCTGCGCCGATATCCTGAACGTGTCGCTTCCCCTGTCGGTCCCCGGAGTTCACCTTTTTTTCACCTCTTCTTCCTGGGAATGTAAGATGCATTGTCCCATAGTAGTGCTAATTAATGCGCTGTGCGGAGGTAAGTCACTAAGATCTTTCGCCACACCCGTATATGCCTGACTGTGTCCATTTCCCCGCTACAGATCCCGCCGAGTTCACCTTCTTCTTCCGTGGGCATGTAAGTGCATTGTCGTGGTATAATCGCTGTGGTGGGGATGGTCACTAAGATCCGAACCTGTGCGCAAAAACAAGCTACCTCATGTGTCGGCTCTTCCCCGCGCGGTTCCCCGGAGTTCACCTTCTTCTTCCTGGTGCAGCGTAAGTGCAGTTTCAATCCTGTGTATAATCTCTGTGGGTTGGGAGTCACTAAGAATCTGGCCGCAATATCTGCATTTGTCGCTCCGTCCTGCTCCGCCTCCGATGCTGTCCCCAGGAGGTTCACTTCTCTTCCTGTGCAGGTAAGTGCATTTTGTCGGTGTATAAGCGCTGGCGGGAAGTCCATAAGATCCCTGGCCACGATATCCCGTCGCCATGTGTCATTCCCCGCTAGGTCCCGGTGTCACTTCTTCTTTCTGGTTCATGTAAGTGATATGTCCGTAGGTTAATGGTCTGTGCGAGGGATACACGTAAGATCTGACTGCACCCGATATCCTGACATGTGTCACTCTCCCCGCTCAGTTCCACGGAGTTATCACGCTTCTTCTGTGCAATGTAAGATGATTGATTCCTCGTCATGTAAATATGCGCTAGTTCGTGGGAGCACTAACTAGATCCTCCTGGCCCCGAATACCTTCCTGATTCGCTTGTCGCTTCATGCCCCGCTCTCCCCGCTCAGGTCGCCGGAGTTCACCTTTTCTTCCTGGGTGCAGTAAGTGCATTGTCGGGTATAAGGACCTGTGTGGGGAGTCACTACTAGGATCCTGCACCCTGCACCGATACCTGCATTGTGGTCACTTCTCCCCCTCAGGTCCCGGAGTTACCTTCTTCTTCTGGTGCTGTAAGTGCCTTGTCTTTATATGCAGTGTGGCGGGATGTCAATAAGATCTGCGACCTCGAATCATGCATGTGTCATCTCCATGTCGCTTCCCGCTCGTCCCTGGAGTTCACCTTTTTCCTCTATTCCGGGCATGTAAGGAATGTCCGTGAGTATAATGGCGCTGTGCGGGGAGTCACTAAGATCGTGACCCCCGATACCTGCTGTATCGCGTTCCCCTCTCAGGTTTTCCCCGGAGTTCCCTTCTTCTTCGTGGGCATGTATAGTGCATGTCGTTGTATAATGTGCTGTGCGGGGACGTCACTAAGAGCCGGCGCCCGATATATCTGCATGTGTCGATTCCCTCGCTCAGGTCCTGGAGTTCACTTCTTCTCCTGGTGCATGTAAGTGCATTGCCGTGTATAATGCGCTGTGCGGGGAGTACTAAGATCCTGGCCAGATATCCTGCATGTGTTCGTTCCCTCTCGCTCAGGGTCCCTGAGTTTCACCTTCTTCTGCCTGGTGCATGTAAGTGCATTGTCAGTTGAATAATGCTGTTCTGTGCGGGGAGAGTCACTTAAGATCGGCGCCCGATATTCCTGATGTGTTCACTTCCTGCTCGGTCCCGGAGTTCACCTTCTTTTCCTGCGTGCACTGTAAGGCAGTGTCCGGGTAGAATGCAGCTGCGCGGAGTCACTAAGATCCTGACCCCGTATCCGCATGTACGCTCCCGCTCAGGGTCCACCGGCGTCACTCTTCTTCTGGCGCATGGAAGTGATTGTCCGCTGTATATGCGGCTGTGTGTAGGGAGTCACTAAGTCGGGCCCCCGATATCCTGCAATGTGTCGCTTCCCGCTCATGTCCCCGGAGTTCACCTTTAGATTCCTGGTGCATGTTAAGTGCATTTATGGGTATATTACGCGTGTGGGAGTCACTAAGGACTCTGCCACCCGATTTCCTGCATGTGTCGCTTCCCCGAGCAGGTCCCCGGAGTTCACCTTCTGTTTCATGGTGCCAGTAAGTGCATTTGTCCGTGTATAATACGCTTGTTGGGGGGAGTCACTAAGATCATGGCTACCCATATCCTGCATGTGGTAATCCTCTAGCCTCGGTCCACTGGACGTTCACTTCTTCTCACTGAGTGCATGCCTAGTTGTATTGTCCCGTGTTTATACTGCGCTGTGCGGGGGAGTCACTAAGAGCTTTCTGCACCCCGATACTGCATGGTCAGCTCCCGCTCAGGTCACTGCGAGTTCACCTTCTTCTCACTGTGCATGTAAGTGTATGTCCGTGTATTGTATAATCGAGTGCGGGGAGGGAGGGAGAGTCAACTAAGATTGTGCACCCGATATCCTGCATGTGTTTCACTTCCGCTAGGTCCACGTAGTTTACTTCTTCTTCAGGGCAGAATGTAAGTGCATTGTCCGTGTATAATGCGTGTGCGGGGAGTCACCTAAGGATTCCTGCGGCCCGATATCCTGCATGTGTCGCTCGCCCGCTCATGGTCCCATTGTCCGTGTATAATGTGCTGTGCGGGGAGTCACTAAGATCGTGCACCCGATATCCTGCATGTGTCGCTTCCCCACTCAGGTCCCAGGAGTTCACCTTCTTCTTCCTGGTGCATGTAAGTGCATTGTCCGTGTATAATGTGCTGTGCGGGGAGTCACTAAGATCCTGCGCTTGATATCCTGCATGTGTCGCTTCCCCGCTCAGGTCCCCGGAGTTCACCTTCTTTTGAGTGGTGCATGTAAGTGCATTGGATTGCGACACAATTTGAAAGTTAAATCCCACGTTCAGTCAATCAGCCGGATCATCCGGCGGCCGCCCCCCGATTGGTGTCGCATGGAAGCAACGCAGCTGCACCAAAATCCGATCGTGTGCGACACAATCTCTGTTAAATACCTGTCCAAGCCGTGCTATCCACTAAAACATTGGAAAGTCTGACGAAATTGTGATCCGCGACTCTTAGTAAATAAGCCCCAAAGTGTCTTGTAGGCAGAACACCAGGCAGGTCGGAGACACTCAGTGATATCTCTGTCCTTCTTCCCAGGTAATACAATAGAGTGACCTTCTCCATAACACATTCTATCCCCAGAAGATGTACGTGACCCTCTGTCTACACTTCCTGTGTAATAAAGTAAGGGGTCCGCTAGGAGGTGGGGCTCAGTAGGGGGAGGGGCTCCTTACCGCTGTGGTAGCCTCCATGTTGTAGTAATCTATCCCCACTTCTGGCTTTTCATTTGCTTCTTCTGGAGATGGAAAAAAAAACATTAGAAGATGATATTACACAAAAAACTATCTACAGAAGGGTCATAAACTGATGTTCACATAGTGCCATGCGAGAGGTACCCCTGACCTTATAAACGTGACCCTTAACCTTACAGATGTGACCTGTTACCTTAAAGATATGACACTTAACCTTACAGATGTGACCCATCTTAACTTCCAGATATGACCCCACCATGTAAGTGCATTGTCCGTGTATAATGTGCTGTGCGGGGAGTCACTAAGATCCTGCGCCTGATATCCTGCATGTGTGGCTTCCCCGCTCAGGTCCCCGGAGTTCACCTTCTTTTGAGTGGTGCATGTAAGTGCATTGGATTGCGTCACAATTTGAAAGTTAAATCCCACGTTCAGTCCAATCAGCTGGATCATCCGGCGGCCGCCCCCCGATTGGTGTCGCATGGAAGAAGCGCAGCTGCACCAAAATCCGATCGTGTGCGACACAATCCCAGCGCAGACACCTGTTAAATACCTGTCCAAGCCGTGCTATCCACTAAAACATCGGAAAGTCTGACGGAATTGTGATCCGCAACCCTTAGTAAATAAGCCCCAAAGTGTGTTGTAGGCAGAACACCAGGCAGGTCGGAGACACTCGGTGAAATCTCTGTCCTTCTTCCCAGGTAACACAATAGAGTGACCTTCTCCATAACACATTCTATCCCCAGAAGATGTACGTGACCCACTGTCTACACTTCCTGTGTAATAAAGTAAGGGGTCCGCTAGGAGGTGGGGCTCAGTAGGGGGAGGGGCTCCTTACCGCTGTGGTAGCCTCCATGTTGTAGTAATCTATCCCCACTTCTGGCTTTTCATTTGCTTCTTCTGGAGATGGAAAAGAAACATTAGAAGATGATATTACACAAAAAACTATCTACAGAAGGGTCATAAACTGATGTCCACATAGTGCCATGCGAGAGGTACCCCTGACCTTATAAATGTGACCCTTAACCTTACAGATGTGACCCCACTGACCTTAAGGATGTGACCTCTGACCTTACAGATGTGACCAGCTCTTTTCATATAGACGTGACCCCTCTTAATAGACATTCTTACAGACATTTTTATTATAGACATTCTTACAGATCTCTTAAGACCTCTTACCATAAATATTTGACCCCTCTTACCTTACATTTGTGATACTCTAAACTTACAGAAGTGTTTACCAAATATAAATGACCTCTTACCTACTGTGACCCTCTTTAACCTTACAGATGTGACCTCCTGCCCTAAAGATGTGCCCCTCTGATCTTACAGATGTGACCCTCTCTGACCTTACAGAAGTGACCCCCTCTGACCTTATACATGTGACCTTTTACACTACAGAAGTGAACCCCTAAATTTACATTAGTGACCACTTACCTTACAGATGTGACTCCTCTTACTTTACTGATGTGACCTCTTACCTTAGAGATTTGACCCATATCATCTTACAGATGTGACCTCTGACCTTTCAAGTGTGACCCTCTTAATTTACAGATGTGACCTCTTACCTTACAGACTTGACATCTCTAACCTTACAGATGTGACCTCTTACCTTATAGGTGTGACTCCTCATAACTTACAGATGTGCTCCCCTAGATTTTCAGATGTGACCTGTGTTGCCTTCAATATGTGACCTCTTACTTTATAGATGTGACCCCTTTTATTTTACAAATGTGACCTTACAGAAGTGAAAACTGACCTTACAAATTTGACCCCTCTGACCATACAGATGTGACCCCTATTATCCTACAGATATGACCCCTATCCCCTAACCCTAACAGAGATTACCCCTTAAACTTACAAAAGAGAATTCTTACTTTACAGATGTGACCTCTTACCTTACAGATGTCCCCCTCTTTTCCATGAGATTTGACCCCTCTGACTCTACACCTTTGATCTTACACATATGCCCCCTCTTATCTTACAGATTTGTCCTCTCTTATCTTGCAGATGTGGCTTTTTACCTTTCACATGTGACCTATTACACAGTCATGTGACCCCTGAACAGATGATCCTCCTTTTACCCCACAAATGTGACTCCGTGGCCCTACATATGTGACGTTATAGATGCGACCTCTGACCTTACAGATGTGACCTCCCTCTCACTTTACAGATGTTTCCTTTAATCTTCTAGATGTGACCCTTAATCTTACAGATTTAATCCCTACTGATGTGTCTCCCCCTGTCTTGCAGATGAATCCCCCCTTAGCTTCTCATCTTCATATACTCACATGTGGACATGCCCAGATATAGGGAAAGGTGAGGGAGGACACGTCTGCACCACTTCTACTCTCCTCATCACTCAGTATAAAACAGCCATGGGTAAGCAATGAAATAGGGAGGGGGCAGCCGCAGCAAGAATCCTGCTGTGGGAGGGGAGGAAGAGCAGCCAACTGGCCGATGTGTACAGCACCTGGGAAAGTCTACTCACTCACACCTCCATGCCACTACTGCTTTCTACATGCAAAGGACCTTCACAACTTCATTCTTTTCTGTCAGCAGGAGTTTCCCCCAATGTTTTGTCTTAGTTTGCACATATGTATCTTTTTAAGAAGTGTTTGCTCCAGTTTTGTGTCGCAGCTGCACTATGTCCGACAGGCCATACAAATGCCCGGGTGTGTGCACCATCCCCCACCGGGGCCTAGCCTTTCATGGGGCCTGGAGTGGCTGGCGATGTCGGCCTTGGGCACGCGGTGGTCACGGTGCTTGGTATGGGGACCGGAGGGCTGTCCTACAGCCTGGCAGCTCTCCAGCAGGTGGTGTGTGCACGAAATAAGGAGGGAGAGGCTGATGTACTGGTTCACCCTGGGGCAACCCTAACTCTAGGTAATGGATGGGGAGCCCGTGGTGGTGATACAGCCATCCCCAGGGATCAGATGGCGGCATTGTTGTGCAAACGTAACTCACAGTTCTTTATTGGAACAACTGCAGGCAACGGGCCAAACGATCTTATTACAGATTCCGGATTACAGGATGATTCCGGATTACTGGAGTGGTCATGGAGAGTGATCCTCAGGAGTGTGTTCACCAGCCTGGTAGTAGATGCAGGCTGGGATGTAGCTGTGTCCAGTACTGGAAGCTGCAGCTTTGTCCTGGGTGGTGGTTCTATGTGAAGCACTGAAGGTGAGCTACACACTGTCTCTCTCGTCACTGACATCTGTGCTCTCTAGTGAGAGCTGAGCCCCAAGAGCTGCTCCTATGTCAGGAGCTAGGGGCCTAAGAGGACTTGCCCCTTCCTGTCCAGGGGTTTTGTTATAACTTGGTCAGGTGGTGGCTCACTCTCCAGGGTCCATGCTGTTAACCTGCATACTTCCCAACATTTCTGGAAGGGAAAGACGGACAAAATGGTGACTCCCCCTAAGCCACACCCCCAATCACACGCTAGTCACGCCCCAATTTTTTACCATAATATCATAATAATAATCAACGTCTCAATAATAAAAATATTATTAAATAATTTTCTGCTCAGTCAGGATTCAAACCCAGACCTCACAGGTCCAACTGCCATAGATCGAGACAGAGCCTCTAACCACTAAGCTATGGGTTTAGGAAACGGATTTTTGGTAACTAAGAGCTGTTACCTGTTACTGTTACACTGTGATACAGTAGGGCACATTTACTTACCCGGTCCTGTCGCGTTGTCCGACGAGAATTCAGGTCCGGCGCGATTCATGAAGATCATGTGTCTAATTTCCTGTTTGTGTCACTTCCCCGCTCAGGTCCGCCGGAGTTCACCTGCGACAATTCTTTTTTTAAATTCCATGGTTTGTCTGAATACGTCGGGTTGTCCGACGGCCACGCCCCACGATTTCTGTCACATGCAAGCCGGCGCTGATGCGCCACAATCTGATCGCGTGCTCCAAAAACCCGGGGCAATTATAATAATAATCTCTGAGAAGATCTCTCTCTATATACCAGGGCATTAAGTCACTGGGGCACATTTACTAAGAGTCCAAACGCCGCACTTTCATCGGGTTTCCCGAATATTTCCATTTTGCGCCGAATTGCCCACCGTTTTTTTGGCGCATTTGGTGATCGGATCGTGGCGCATTGGCGCCGGCTTGCATGCGACAGAAATTGTGTTACAGTATAACGGTATCAGCTCTTGGTTACATAAAAATCCACTGTCACACATTCCCTAAGCCCATAGCCTAGTGGTTAGAGGCTCTGTCTCTCTATGGCAGGTGGAGCTGTGAGGTCTGGGTTTGAATCCTGACTGAGCAGAAATGTATTTAATTAATGTAAATAAGAGCTTGTGTCTGGGGAACTCTAGGAGATGTGGAGACCATATATGGACAGATGCTGATCTGAACCTGATGACGTGGTCCCTGCTCTCCGCTAACCCGACACTTCTCTCAAAAGGATTCCCTTCCCGATGTCTGTAGATGCCATTGAGTACTATGAGTTCTGGCTTTTAAAGTATCTACTATGCGGGACACAGAGGTCGGCCAACCCCAGCGAGTGCAGGACCTGGAGGGAATATCCGGGACAATCTCCCAGCTACCTGTGATGCAGGGCAGAGGTAAAAAAATCGGGACTGTCTTGGCAAATCCGGAAGGTTGGGAGCTATGCTGATGTCCAGGTCTGGAACCTTACTGGAAGGTTCGCGACTCCCTCTGACAGCTCCTTACCTCGAGAGGGCACTGTTTGCAACTACCCCTTTGCCACTGTATCGGCAGGGGTGTTGCATGTACCATAATTCTAAAGCATTTAAAGAGTTTCCCACTAAACAAGTTGGGCTCTCTCCACAGGATAGGACTTAACTTGCTGATCGGTGGCCGTCTCAGTGACGAGACCCCCACCAATCACGAGAACGGAGGGGTCCGATGGGGTCTGAGGTACCTCTGTCGGTCCCCTCGTCCTTAGCTTCCTGAGATGACTGGAGCAGCCGCCCATGTATGTCCGTTCTGCTCCATAGAAAGGACTGGAGAAGGAGCTGAGAGACCCTCACTCATCAGCAAGTTAGGCTTGGGGGCATGTGCTGTGGATACCTATCTACTGGGGGTATGTGCTGGGGCTAGCTATCTACTGGGAGGCATGTTCTGTGACCACCTATCTACTGGGAGGCATGTGGTGGGTGTCAGGATTTGGAGTAGTGATGCCCCTGGACCACCGCGGACGATGATGTAAGCAGAATTTAAGTGGCACGCGGTCTTCACAAGAGCCTGTCGCAAAGCAGGATGGTCTTGGTGCAGCGTGGTACCACCAGGTCGTTCCACAGGCACGACTTGTCCACGGTGGCAGCCAAGGTCGAGGTACAGAATCACTAAGCAGTCTCGTGGTCACGAACAGGCAGACAGTCAAGGCAGGCGGCAATGAAGCGAGGTCGGGGACGGAGCAAGAGCAGCGGAGGAAACACTGTGGAAACCTTTCTCATAGGCATGAAGCACTAAGATCCGTCAGCGAATGCTGGGTCTTTATAGGAACCCGGGAAGTGGGTAGCACCAATCAGCGGCGTGCTGGCCCTCTAAATCTGCGACTGCCGGCGCATGGAGAGGCGAGTGAGCTCGCAAAGAGGCACTGCCACGGAGAGGGGCACGGGTGGGGCATGTGCATATTGTACGGCTCTTACGGAATAACATTTTAAAATGTGTGGCGTTCATGGCTCTGTCAGCCAAAAAGGTTCCTGACCCCTGCACTAAGCTATGGGTTTAGGAAATGGCTGTCAGTGGATTTTTGGTAACTAAGAGCTGTTACCTGTTACTGTTACACTGTGACACAGTAGGGCACATTTACTTACCCGGTCCTGTTGCGTTGTCCGACGAGAATTCGGGTCCGGCGCGATTCATGAAGATCATGTGTCTAATTTCCTGTATGTGTCACTTCCCCGCTCAGGTCCGCTGGAGTTCACCTGCGACACAATTCTTTTTTTAAATTCCATGGTTTGTCTGAATACGTCGGGTTGTCCGACGGCCACGCCCCACGACTTCTGTCACATGCTAGCCGGCGCTGATGCGCCACAATCTGATCGCGTGCTCCAAAAACCCGGGGCAATTATAATAATAATTATAATTAATCTCATTAATTACAATAATAATCTCTGAGAAGATCTCTCTCTATAGACCAGGGCATTAAGTCACTGGGGCACATTTACTAAGGGTCCAAACGCCGCACTTACATCGGGTTTCCCGAATATCTCCATTTTGCGCCGAATTGCCCACCGTTTTTTTGGCGCACGCGATCGGATTGTGGCGCATTGGCGCCGGCTTGCATGCGACAGAAATTGTGTTACAGTATAACGGTATCAGCTCTTGGTTACCTAAAAATCCACTATCACACATTCCCTAAGCCCATAGCCTAGTGGCTAGAGGCTCTGTCTCTCTATGGCAGGTGGAGCTGTGAGGTCTGGGTTTGAATCCTGACTGAGCAGAAATGTATTTAATTAATGTAAATAAGAGCTTGTGTCTGGGGAAGCCCTAGGAGATGTGGAGACCATATATGGAGAGATGCTGATCTGAACCTGATGACGTGGTCCCTGCTCTCCGCTAACCCGACACTTCTCTGAAAAGGATTCCCTGCCCGATGTCTGCTCTGGGGAACCCTAGGAGATGCAGTGACCATATATGGACAGATGCTGATCTGACCTGATGACGTGGTCCCTGCTCTCTCCGCTAAGCCGACACTTCTCTGAAAAGGATTCCCTTCCCGATGTCTGTAGATGCCATTGAGTACTATGAGTTCTGGCTTTTAAAATATTTACTATGCGGGACACAGAGGTCGGACAACC
The DNA here is from genome assembly GCA_019512145.1 of Engystomops pustulosus. Lineage (NCBI taxonomy): Eukaryota > Metazoa > Chordata > Amphibia > Anura > Leptodactylidae > Engystomops > Engystomops pustulosus. The sequence continues at coordinate 8,910 of WNYA01000736.1, read as the reverse complement.
CCAGCGAGTGCGGGACCTGGAGGGAATATCCGGGACAATCTCCCAGCTACCTGTGATGCAGGGCAGAGGTAAAAAAATTGGGACTGTCTTGGCAAATCCAGAAGGTTGGGGGCTATGCTGATGTCCAGGTCTGGAACCTTACTGGAAGGTTGGCGACTCCCTCTGACAGCTCCTTACCTCGAGAGGGCACTGTTTGCAACTACCCCTTTGCCACTATATTGGCAAATGTACCACAATTCTAAAGCATTTAAAGAGTTTCCCACTAAACAAATTGGGCTCTCTCCACAGGATAGGACTTAACTTGCTGATCGGTGGCCGTCTCAGTGACGAGACCCCCACCAATCACGAGAACGGAGGGGTTCGATGGGGTCCGAGGTACCTCTGTCGGTCCCCTCGTCCTGAGCTTCCTGAGATGACTGGAGCAGCCGCCCATGTATGTCCGTTCTGCGCCATAGAGAGGACTGGAGAAGGAGCTGAGAGACCCTCACTCATCAGCAAGTTAGGCTCTATCTATGGCGCAAATAAATTAACGGAACATACATTGGGCGGCTGCTCCAGTCATCATCAGCACAGCAAATCTCAGGTACGAGGGGACCCCAGACAGAGTTAACCACTCGAACCCAGCCCCCCGAGTACCGCGCCCTCGTGTCTTCGATGATTGGTGGGGGTCTCGTCCTGAGACACGCGCCCCACCGATCAGCAAGTTAAGATCCTATCCTGTGGATAAGAAGCTCCCAAATTTGTTTAGTGGGATGAAGCTCCTTAAAAATCTTTAGATTTGTTGGTACATTTGCCAAATGCGGCAAAGGGGTAGTTTGCAAACAGTCCCCCTCGAGGTAATAAGGAGATTGTCAGACAGGGCATGAGTCCGCCAAACCTTCCGCGTATGTCCAGACCTGGACAATCAGCAATAGCCCCCAACCTTCTGGATTTCCAAGCAGGAGTCCCCATTTTTTTACCCTCTGCCCTTCTCACATTTTAGCTGGAGAATTGTCACTCGGAGTATTCCCGTTCCCCCTCCAGAAGTCCCGCACTCATACTGGGTGTTAAGTAGTCGCGACTCGGTGTCTCCAGCAGAGTATAATATTTTACCAAAAAGCCAGACGAACATCTCAGCAGTTACTCCAATGGCATCTACAGGCTCGGGAAGGGAAGCCTTTTCATAGAAGGTTTCGGGCTCTTAGCTGGGGAGAGAGCTGGGACTCCGCGGTCCCTCCAATTGCACAAGTTAGTGTTCAGTCAATCCTCTTTGTCCATATATGGTCAATGCAATCTCACTAGTTCGTCGCCCAAGAAGGTCAGACAATCGGGGGGACCAGGGAATCGTCCTTATAAATTTTCAGAGAACGTTCAGATAGTTAAAAGCTAGAGAATCATGTGACACAGCTTCAGCACCTCGTGCTACTGTCATCGTAGGGCTCACAGACATCATCATCCATCTCATCCCATATATGAGCTCACTGCACATTCATCCTATGGTGTTCCACCGAGAGCAGGTACCAATATCGGTGTGAAGCACAGGAGAATTCCCTTATTGTCAGAGACAACGGTCGGGGCTCCTTCGTCGGAGAGACGCCAAACGCGGACCCTATCCTTCCTCCACCCCGTCACCATTTATCCTATCACATCATCTTCCATATCTTGTTCACTGCATCCATCGTTGTCTCTTTCCCTTCGCCCCTTCCTAGGCTGCCCCAGAGCCGGACATGGGGCAGGGAATGTGGCCCTTCTTCTTTTTCTCATAAGTCTAAGTGTCTCGGCTTAAGTAAGTGAGAGCAGGACCACGTCATCTAACTCTTCAGATACTCAGCATCTATGTCCATAGATTGTCACTTACTGCAAAAAAATCTCCTAACGGGTTCCCCACAGCAGACTCTGGCAGGGAATCCTTATTCAGAGAGTGTCGGCGTAGCGGATATCAGGGACCTAAACCACAACTATTACCGGGATTGCCCAGGATGTAACACTCGTCCATCGAGTTCAGAATCAGCAACCTTGTCCATATATGGGTCAACTGCAGCGCTAGTCATCCTATCTTTTCCCCCAGAGCAACGGTGGGGAGGGTAATGCCTTTCCTCAAGAATGTGCTGGGCTTTCTAGCGGAGAGCGGACCACTTCACCTCCCAGAGTGGTCATAATCAACCATCTGGCATCCTTATAGTCGGTCACTGCCATCTCCGACGCGTTCCCCAGAAAACCCACGCGAAGATTCGGTCGTCGTCACCGCTACGTCTCGGACTGGATAAAAAAATGAGATCATACCAATGCGGAGCAGGAATCCCTTTTCAGAAAGTGTCGGGTTAGCGAGAGCAGGGGGGACCCCACGTCATCAGGATTCCCGATCACCATCTCTCTCCATATATGGTCTCCACACATCTCCTAGGGCTTCCCCAACACAGCTCTTATTACCACATTAATTAAATACATTTCTAAGCTCCATCAGATTCCAAACCCAGACCTGTCCAGCTCAACACATCGAATTCCCAACCCATTTTCCCCTCACCTGCCATAAGAGCCGAGCCTCTAGCCACAGCTATGGGCTTTAGGGAATTGGTGTGTGTGTGGAGTTTTGTAGGTAACGCAAGAAGCTGATAATCCATTTATTCTGTAACACCAATTATTCGTCGACAGGTCAAGCCGGCCGCCAAATACGCGCCCACACAATCCGATCGCGTGCGCCAAAAAAAACGGTGGGAGCCAATTCGGCGCAAATGGAGATTTCGGGAAACCCCGAGTACGTGCGCTGACGTATTGGTAACCCTTTAGTAACATGTCTAACCAAATGTGCACTTTACATCTTTAATATTTAATGCCCTGGTCAAATAAGAGAAGAATCTTCTCAGAGAATATTATGGTTAATTATGGTATGAATTACATCTATCAAATTATTATAATAAATAGGCCCTTCTCTTAACCCGGTTTTTAGGAGCGCGGCTATGTCAGTGATGTGTCGCATTCAGCTCCGCTAGCTCATGTTACAAGAAGTGTCGTACCGGGGACTTGCTGTAGGCCTGCGGAACCCAAACCGGCAGCTATTTCAGTAACAAAACCATGGATTTATAAAATATATTGTGAGAAGTTGAAATTTCACTACGTACCCATAGCCGATGGTAGGACACATACAGAATTAGAACACATTATCTTCTCAGATATCGCAATTGGGCCGGACCCGAATTGTAGCTTAACTGCGTTCTGCCACGTAACGCACAGTACCGGTAGTAGTGTAAATGTCCCTACTCTGGTCACAAGTTTAACAGTAAGCAGGTAACAGGCTCTTAGGTACCAAATCCCCTGACAGACAATGTCCTAAACCCGCAAGCTTAGTGGCATAGAGGCTCTGTCTGCGATCTATGGACCGTTGCACAAGACCTGTGCGGTCCTGGGTTTCTTAGAATATCCTGCCTGCGCCATAAATTGATTGATTAATAATATTTTTCATTATTGAGGACGGGATTAATTATGTTAATGCATATGATGGTAATACAAGAAAATTGGGTGGCGCACTAGCGTTGTAATGATTTGTGGGGGTGTGGTGTTCTTAGATGGGGAGTCACTGCTATTTTTATTCCGTCTTTCCCTTCCGGAAATGTGTGGAAAGTTCAATGCAGGTCCTTTAACGCATGGACCCTGGATAGTGAGCCACCACCACCCGACCAATTATACAAACCAACCCCCTGGACAGGAAAGGGGCAAGAGTCCCTCTTGGCCCCACCCCTAGCTCTCCAGACATAGTAGCATCTCTTTGGGCCTCTCAACACTCCTCTCTACATGAGTGACCAGGTCAGATGATTTCAGTGACGGACAGAGCACCGTTCGTGGTACTCTCACCTCAGCAGATGCTCCCATAGAACCGACCCGCTACCGCGGAAATAGCTGTGCAGCTCCCTCTTCCGTACTGGACACAATCGTACAATATAGATCCCATCCTCCCATAGGCCTCATCTTACTACCACGGCTAGTGTGAAACACACTCCTGTTCACTCTCCTATGACCACGTGCCATCTCTCACAACCAGAAATCTTTGGCAGTGCTAGGGAGTTCAATTAAAATAGCTTCGCAGCTGCATCCAAATCACTCCTGTAATCCGGAATCTGTATCTAAGATAAGAGGATATAAGTCACTGCCACGTTTTGGTGGGCCCTTTTGCCTCAGTTTGTTCCAATAAGAAACCCTGAGTTACTTTGACAAACAAAAAAAAAATAGCACAAATCCGGAGGGGAATACAGGAAGTGGGGGGGGGGGGAGGAGGAAATGTGGGGTAACACTGTGCCAGGCTTATGGATAGGATGGTTGGTCTTCGTACCGCCTTTAATCTCTTTTGCAAACAAGGCGCTCACCACATCGACCCACAAATTACACCTAAAGTTAGGTGGGTTGCCAACCACAGGGGTGAAACATTACACGCTTCAGCCTCGCGCCATCCGTTATTGCGCTCGCACACACGACCTGCTGGGACTTTTCCAGGACCTTGTAGCTACATGCCCTCCGGGATCCCCATTTGAGAAAAAGCTGCCCTCCGCAACATAACCCGGTTGTTGGGGCTGCGATCTTTTCCCAAAAAAAATTAAAATGAACCCACTCATCAGCCGTAATAACAATTCTAGTAAAATATGTGGAATCATTCCAAGTATCAGCATCCCCATAAGCACATAAAGGGCCAAGGTACGGAAATGTTAGATTAGAACGTTTCACATTGAGGGTGCAAAAGACTAGCTCTATACAAAGAGACAGAAGAATTTAGAACTTTGAAATAAATGAATTGTTTAAAACTGCCATTTTACATAATTAAAACCATCAAAACATATCATCCAATTTTTAAACAATTTGAAGTAACATATTATCAACATGAGAAAAACAATCGCAAAATCCCCCTGGACGTCCTCATGCGATACCGCGTCTCCAACGCCTACGTCAAACCAGCTTATAAGGTTCGCTCAGGCAGATTTGCAAAATCGGCGGCTTGCGGTACCTAGGTGAGCGCCAACAAGAGCGGAGTCCCGTGAAAGGTCTGTCAATCCTCAATCCAAATTACATATCTAGCAGTGTGTCGTGTTGGTCGGGGTACGTGGCAATGTACCCACCAACAACGGAAAAGAAAGAAAAAAAAAAAAAAAAAAAAGGGAAAGGGGGGGGGGGGGGGGGAAAGGAAAAAAGAAGAGAGGAAGGTGTACATTAATGAGTAAAAAAGATTTATTTTCGATTCCATTTGGCTGCAGGGAAACAAGGAGTAAAAAAATGGAAAGGGGTCTGAATACTATTCTGTACCCCTTTAGGTTTCCAAAAGGTGAATCTTTTGATATGAGAAAACCCCACATCTCCTGGCACCATACAATTGTAGTCATTCCATGCAGAGTTAAACACAGGAAAAGCCGATCTCCCATGATTCCTAACTGAGACCACACACTGATTTTGTATACTTCTACATCATTTAGATACGCATACACAACTTTCGATACACTTCTACACAACTTTTATACATCTATACACACATACAATTCACAATTATGCACATTAGACAGATTGATTAACATGGTGCCTGGACATGGCATAATCGCAATTTTAGTACATACACACTTAGACATCCACGTATTTGATACCTTGTATACATATTCACATCACAATTGCACCCCTTACTATTTTATACATCATTACACATTGAACTATAGACCGCACCACTGTGCAGGCAGTGTAAATGGCTGTAGTGTCGAGATTCCCTGCTGGGGTGCCAATTGTTGCTAAGGCACCCGCGGGGTTTTAGCTGCTACAATAAGACCCCAGGGCTGCCAATAGTAATCCTGTATGGATCCTGTTACATATGGGACTTACAGCGCAGTCTGGTGTTCCTATGCATTAGCATAGCCACCGTGCTAATACCCTGCAATACATTGGTATTACTCGGGCATTCTAATGAAAAAGCAATCAATCGATTGCTGTTCATAATCCCATATCGGGACAGTCAAAAAGTGAAAAAAAGTTTCATAAATAAAATAAGCTGGATAAATGAATCAAAATCCCCCCAAGCCCTGTTACCCATATACAGTCTACACCAGGCTCTGCCCAAACACAAGAAACTGGGAGCCAGCAACACATCTTAAAAAGATACATACTATGTGCAAAGGACTGGAGAAGGAGCTGAGAGACCCTCACTCATCAGCAAGTTAGGTCCTATCCTGTGGACAAGGCCTAACTTGGAAAACCCTTTCAATGCTTTAGAATTGTGGCGCACAATCCAACTGTTCACCGATAAGCCCCTTTTTGGGTGGACATTTTTTCTGGCTTATCGGACATAGGGGCACATTTACTAAGGGCTTTGCGCCTGATTTCTGATGGACGTTGCACGTTCTTTTAGGTGTAAACTCCTTGCTCAGGTATAAGAAGTGTTTGCAACACAAATGTGTCACACACGACTCTTTTGTGGTGCAGCTGCACTAGTCACCATGCAACACAAATTAGGGGGTGTTCTGGTGCTCAGTTGGACTGTTCGCCATATTTATTATGCAAATTGTGGCGCAAGCCCTATATTAAAGGTGCACCACAAAAAAGTTGGTGTCCTCTGTCGGGCCAGTGCGGGGAAGCAACAGATTCATGATTTCTGGTGCACGATCTTCTCACCCACATCTTCTCAGTCTCACCCACATTATACACGGACATTGCACTTTTACTACAGTTTCCCACATTCTTAGTAAATGTGCCCCATAGCGCGGCGGCGACACAAAACTGGAGCAAACACTTCTTGTGCAAATTCAGACCAAAAATTGGGGGAACTCCTGCCCACAAAAGAGAATGAAGGTGTGAGGGTCCTTTCATGCATGTGGAAAGCAGAAGTGGAATCGAGGTGACATGGAGGTGACATGGAGGTGACATGGAGGTGTGAGGGTCCTTTCATGCATGTTTGTGTCAGTAGTGACATGGAGGTGACCTGGAGGTGACATGGAGGTGTGAGTGAGCAGACTTTCCCAGGTGCTGTGCACATCGACCAGTTAGGACGTCTCTCTCTTAACCAATTAAGTGCTCCAGAAAAAAATGGTAAATTCTGCCGGAGAAATGCAGGGGGCGCCAGATTCATGAAGAACGTGGGACACATTTCAGTAATCTACCGCCCCCTGTGGACTACACAGGACACTGCACATAGTACAGACTGCACTACTACTGATAAATGTATCTTGTCTCTCCTCTTACCTCTCGGCTCTTCTCTCTCCTTATGCCAGTTATGTCTCCTGAAGAACAGAAGAAGAAAGATTCCCCCGACCAGCAGGATGAGTCCCAGTAATGTCCCGATGACTATTCCAGAGATGTCTCCAGCACTGAGGTCTGGCGCAGATCCACAGAGGCCTGAAATACACAACATCCCATTCCTAGATGGATACGTCACATGGTTGGTTGTGCTATATGTGGTGTACGCTTCTCTATAAAATATTTGTAGTGGCTGAATGATGCACAATTTGGCCTCCCAGGATAGACTTTCCTGCTCCCTCAGGCTTTGGCTGCCCCCTGGGTGATGGCTACTTACAATACACGTGGAGCGTGTGCAGGTCGCTGGTTGCCTTGCTGACGGGATTCTCCGCCTCACACCAGAAGCCTCCTGCGTCCTGCAGTCTGATACCAGGGAAGGTGATGCTACTGTTATCTGATGACCGAATCACTCCCGGAGGGAAACTCTTCCCGCTTCTTCCCCAGCGGATCTTCTCAGCGTTCAGGGTGTCACACGTTAGTCTCAACTCCTCATTAACAATAGGATAAATGAGGGAAGATCTGATCAGCGGTCGAGTCACCGTTACTGAAAACAGAGAGAAAAATATAGAACAATGAAGACTAAAATCAGAACCCCCCTTCCAAGAATTTGTAAAATAGCAAAAGCAGAGGCACTTCTTTAAGTAGGTGCTGAAAGTTTTTCTTCTTCAAGTGGCACGACAAACGTAACGTGACATTTCGGTACAAACAGATTTGTCAAACGTAGCCGTGGGGGATATAGATGAAGAACGGCGGTGTGGAAGGGTGCAGCAGCGTGTGCTATCACCACAATTTGGCCGTTACTTGTTTTATGGGGGCACAGCGAGGGGCAGGAGGGTAGGAGGGACCTGCAGCTGCCAGGATTTTACTTTCCTCGTTGGCCCCTTTTGTAGGCTATAAAATGTTTGCTTTTTCGTTATTGGGGTCATGTGACAGTAATTTATTTGCAGGATGAGAAGCTTTTTCCAGTGTTAACATTTTGGGGTTGGTCTCCCCTATTGTACTGGATTTTTTACTTTTTCTTGGCGTTCCCAGTATAATAATCCTGTTATCTGTATTCTATGGGGCGATACGATTACGGGGACCAGACTTGAATATATTTTCGTTTATATATTTACGTCTTCCAAGTGGCAGAACATTTTTACTTTTTTGGCTATGGAGCTGGTAGATGGCTTGGTTTTTGCGGGAGATGTTGTACTTTTCACCAGGGTCATTCTGGAGGACATGTTTTTTTGGCCACTTTTTATTGCATTTTTTTGTGGGATTAAATAGGTAAAAATCGTGAGTTTTTGGCATGTTTTAAACAGTTTTTTTAACGGCGTTCATCGTGTGGGTTCAATATTTATTTACTCTTATTCTACATTCTATATTATTCCTGGATAGAACCTTCTTCTGTGTTAGTCCCAAATAATCCTTAGTTTGGTGGTACCAGGATCTGGCCGCAACATCAGATCCTAGTGAGAACTGTTCCAACTGAACAGGTTATATCAGCATAGAAGACACGTCAAGAACTACGCAAACCCCTGCACATGGGGTAGATATGCCCACGTGTCGTGTCATCGTCCAACGTAACTTATATCCTACATGCAGATAATGTCCCCCTCTCCTATGAGAGGGAATTAAGGGTAGTTCCAGGGAAATGGGCAGGTTGAGAGTCTATTGAAATATGTATTTCTACAC
>WNYA01000735.1:0-119614 GCA_019512145.1 Engystomops pustulosus | reverse complement strand
ATTTCCCGAATATTACCGATTTGCACCATTTTTCCCTGAATTGCTCCAAGTTTTTGGCGCACGCAATCGGATTGTGGCACCACGGCGCCAGCATGCATGCAACGAAAATCGGGGGGGCGTGGTCATTGGAAAACCCAACGGATTCAGAAAAAACGTGGATTTTTTTTAAAAAAATGTGTCACTTGACACGCACTTACCTGCACCCATGATAGGATAGTGAACTCTGGCGGACTTCAGCGCAGCAGCGACACCTAGTGGACATCAAGCAAACTACATTAGTGAATCGCCTGAATCCTCGACAGAGAACGCGCCGCTGGATCACGACAGGACCGGGTAAGTAAATGTGCCCCAATGGGTCCCTTCTTCCTTGTGCAACAGTAGCCTGCACCTGTTAACATGAGATACTGCTCAGCACTGTCGTTTTGTGAGGAAGAAGGAACTTCTTGTATCATATATCTCTATGATGCAAGGATTCCCTTTCTCTGCACCCTACTCAGTTAATGAACCGCCCATAGTCATAAGCCGCCGCCTTTGTAATATCAGATTTTGTAGAAATTAGGTCCTAGGAAATATGGCTGCTATCACATCTCCTACAACATTCCTGAAAAGCAAATCTGGACTTCCCGATGCACCCCTGAACTTGTCATAATAATAATTCTTTATTTATATAGCGCACACAGATTACACAGCACTGTACAGACCTTGCCAAATTGGTCCCTGTCCCCATGAGGCTCACAATCTAAACAACCTACCAGTATGTTTTGGAGTGTGGGAGGAAACCAGAGGACCCGGAGGAAAGCCACACATACACGGAGAGAACATACAACTTGTCATCTTCCCATATAACTGTACAACCCTCATGCAAGGAGCTGAAACATTTATTTGGCTTTAATGTAACTTATACTGTTACTTGTAACTATTTTATATGTCATAGGTATTGATTTGCTACATGCTTACTACTTTACTGTAAATGCTTTGGACATAATAAAGGATCATAGCAGCTACAGAATATGTTTGTTTTAGCCGTGCATACATGTGCGGTATGGTTACAGCGCCATTCCTGTGTCTCATAACACCTGTTATTTGTGTTGTTTATGACCCTGAGAATCTCAAGTGTAGACACAGGCCCTGAGGGCCAGACCCGGACACGGCTCTTCCCTTACATTCTACAACTTATTTTGACAAGTGAAGATTGCAGATGATTATAGGTTTGTCACCCCCATCATTCAATACATATAGGATAGTTTGTGTCACGGCTGTAAGCATCTCTTCTGAAGCGTAAAAACGCAAAGACGACTGTATCAATCCATGCATCACACAGGAATGTAGACCTGGGATCTGAAATGGAAGAATATTAGTGAAGTGTGCAGCGGTGTAGGGCATTCCTAGACTCGCAGTACTAAAAACGGAGACTAGAAATCATTTTCAGGAAGAAAGAGAAAAGTGTCACATTGATGCATTACACTTGGGGAAACCTGGCGGCATATACTATAAGAAAATGAATGAAGTTACATAAAGAGGAACTTCCAGCAGGAACTCCAACTCTTTGTATCCTTTATGGTTGTGGCTCCACTGGACTTATTTCTTTAGCCCCTAACTGAGAAATCAATTCAGTTAGGATAAATGCCCACGACCAAGCAATTCTTGGACGCAGTGGGGACTACATATAAAATTCTGACTGCATTGAATCCAGCGGATCACTATGTATAAAAAGATGCAAAGAGTTGGAGATAGGGACAGGGGAAAAAGATGCAAAGAGTTGGAGATAGGGACAGGGGTGAAAGGTTATAGGAAATCTACCACTTGACTGAAATGACCTGAGCACTAATGTACTACTGACAGGGGTGGACTGGGAATTTAAAATGGCCCTGGAAAAACTATGAAAGTGGCCCCATTTTATGGGCGGAGTCAAAACAAGTGGGTGTGGTCAGATAATGTGGATGGGGTTATAACAGACAAATTGTTGGAAGATGGCATTACTGGAAAAGATGTTCTTGTTTTGCATTAAGTAACTTTAATGTGCAAAGAATGTGACCTGTCGATCAGTAAATGATGCAAACATACCTTTCCCCTGTGCCATACATGTACAATTCAGAGAAAGAATATATTGATACTGCCTCCTATGTACAAGAATATTGCTACAATAACACATTTCGAATACCACATTCAATCCTGCCTTCTATATACAAAATAAAACTACTACCATACCTTCTCCCATATACAAGCCAACTACTATAATACTGCCTCCTATGTACAGGAATATAACTACTATAATACTGCCCCCTATGTACAAGAATATAACTACTATAATAATGCCCCCTATGTACAGGAATATAACTACTATAATACTGCCCCCTATGTACAGGAATATAACTACTATAATACTGCCCCCATGTACAAGAATATAACTACTATAATACTGCCCCCTATGTACAGGAATATAACTACTATAATACTGCCCCCTATGTACAGGAATATAACTACTATATTCCTGCCCCCTATGTACAAGAATATAACTACTATAATACTGCCCCCTATGTACAAGAATATAACTACTATAATACTACCCCCTATGTACAGGAATATAACTACTATAATGCAGGAGGAAAAAAGGAGGGGTATCATCGGCAACAGGCAGGTGAAACGCAGAAGCAGCGGTGCTGCGCTGCGTCTGTGTACTAATCAATAGAACCGGCATCGTACGATGCCGGTACTATAGATTATGTTAAAAGTTGTAAGGAGGGAGTGCGGACCGGCCCCGCACCAGCTCCGGACCGGCCCAGGACCGACCGGCCCGCCGGGAAAATTCCCGGTGGGTACAATGGCCAGTCCGCCCCTGAGTGCAACCCACCCACATGCCCAAGCCCCCAACGTCCACATCTCCAAATTACTTAGCCTGGAGATGAGTGCCTCCTATACAGATGTTTGCACGGGATCTATCGCTAATTTGCGCCTAAAAAGGCGCAAAATAGGCGCAGAAATGCACCTACTCTGAGCAGGTGCACTTCCAAAAAAAAATCACTTTACATTACTAAAAACATACATTTTAGATTCCAAAATGAAAAATTCCCTCTATGCAACATGGAGGCACGGTTGTCTGACAGTGGTGAAGTTGTTGTCAGGGCAGGAAGTCCGAGGGGGGAGCAGATCGGAGGATGATGAGGTGACAGACCCAAGCTGGGTTGTTATGGCCGGGTGAACACAGTGATTCTCAGACGGAGGCGAGTCCTCGACGAGAACAGGTTGAAAGAGGCAGTGGTGGGGCCAGACGGAGAGGCAGGACCAGAGCTGGTGCATCAGCGCCAAATGTTTCACGTAGTGAAGCTCCCGTTGCGAGGGCTAGATTTTCAGAAGTCTGGAGGTTCTTTAAAGAAACACCGGATGACCGACGGACTGTAGTGTGCAACCTGTGCCACACCAGGAACAGCAGGGGTTCCACCACTACCAGCTTAACCACCACCAGTATGCGCAGGCATATGAATGCTAAACACCCCACTCAATGGAACCAAGGCCGTTCACCTCCGGCCGGGCACACCACTGCTCCTTCCCCTGTGTCACGTAGTGGAAGAAGTGTGTAAAGAGGTGTCGGACGATGAGGAGACATGGTTGTCAGACAGTGGTGAAGTTGTCAGGGCAGGAAGTCTGAGGGGGGAGCAGACTGAGGGATCGGAGGATGATGAGGTGACAGACCCAAGCTGGGTTGATAGGCCGGGCCACAGTGCTTCTGAGACGGAGGCGAGTCCTCAACGAGAACAGGTTGGAAGAGGCAGTGGTGGGGCCAGACGGAGAGGCAGGGCAAGAGCTGGTGCATCAGAGCCAAATGTTCCACATAGTGAAGCTCCCGTGGCGAGGGCTAGATTTTCGGAAGTCTGGAGGTTCTTTAAAGAAACACCGGATGACCGACAGACTGTGGTGTGCAACCTGTGCCACACCAGGAACAGCAGGGGTTCCACCACTACCAGCTTAACCACCACCAGTATGCGCAGGCATATGAATGCTTAAACACCCCACTCAATGGAACCAAGGCCGTTCACTTCCGGCCGGGCACACCACTGCTCCTTCCCCTGTGTCATCTGCTACCTCTGCTAGTCAGCCCCCTGCCCAGGACCCCGGCCCAAACACCTCCCTTGCGAAAACAACACCTTCGCCTCCATGATCCTCCACAGCATCCACCAATGTCTCCATGCGCAGCGTTCAGCTCTCCATACCTCAGACGCTGGAGCGCAAGAGGAAGTACAGAGCAACCCACCCACACGCCCAAGTCCTCAACGTCCACATCTCCAAATTACTTAGCCTGGAGATGCTGCCCTATAGGCTGGTAGAGACCGAGGCCTTTTGCAACCTCTTGGCGGCGGCCGCCCCTCGGTATTCGGTCCCCAGCCGCCACTACTTTTCCCGATGTGCTGTCCCAGCCCTGCCCCAGCACGTGTCAGACAACATCATCCGTGCCCTGACCAACGCCGTTTCTGACAAGGTCCACCTGACCACGGACACGTGGACGAGTGCTGCCGGGCAGGGCCACTATATATCGCTGACGGCACATTGGGTTATCTTGGTGGAGGCTGGGAAAGAGTCTGACCCTGGGGCTGGTCATATACTGCCGACGCCGAGGATTGCGGGGTCTACTTCGGTCCAGGTCTCTCAGGCCTACTATGCCTCCTCCTTCTCCCACCCCTCCTCCACCTCCTCCTCCGAATTACCATCCGTGGGCATGGCGCCATCGGTCGGTAGCTCTAGGCACAGCAGCAGTGCCGTCGCAAAGCGACAGCAGGTGGTGCTCAAACTGCTGAGCCTAGGCGATAAAAGGCACACTGCCCAAGAGCTATTACAGGGCATCACAGCGCAGACTGATATGTGGCTGGCACCGCTGAACCTGAAGCTAGGCATGGTTGTGTGTGACAATGGCCGTAACCTCGTGGCGGCTCTGCAACTCGGCAGACTGACACATGTGCCATGCCTGGCCCATGTGTTAAATCTCATAGTTCAGCGGTTCCTCAAGACATACCCCAATCTGTCTGATTTGCTCACGAAGGTGCACCGCATCTGTGCGCATTTCAGGAAGTCCAGCACAGATGCCACTATAAGGGCAGCGCAGCGCAGCCTCCAACTGCCCGCTCACCAACTGTTGTGCAACGTGCCCACAAGGTTGAATTCAACATTAACCATATTATCCAGAGTTTACCAGCAGCGCAGAGCGATTGTAGACTGCCAGATGTCAACTTCCACCAGAACTGGTAGTCAGGTCAGTCAGCTTCCTCAAGTCTACAATGAGGAGTGGACGTGGATGTCTGATATCTGTCAGGTGCTGAGTAACTTTGAGGAGTCAACACAGATGGTCAGTGGCGACGCCGCCATCATCAGCTTCACCATCCCGCTGCTTGGCCTGTTTAAAAACTCTCTTGTCAGCATGAAATCGGAAGCTTTGCGCTCGTCACAAGAGACGGGGGAAGAAGATTCCCTTGTTGATAGCCAAAGCACCCTCAGGTCTGTTTCTCAGCGCATATCGGAGGAGGTGGAGGAGGGGAGCATTGCTCAGTCCTTCACTGTTCAGCGTGTATGGGCAGAATAAGAGGAGTTGGTGGAGTTGGAGGAAATGGACAGTTAGGCCAGTGAGGGGAGTGAATTTTTGTGCGTTGGGACTTTGGCGCATAAGGCAGATTTCATGCTAGGCTGCCTATCCCGTGACCCTCGCGTTCAAAGAATTTATTCCAGTACCGATTACTGGGTATTCACTCTCCTGGACCCACGGTACAAGCAAAATCTTTCAACTCTCATCCCTGGAGAGGAAAGGAGTGTGAGAATGCATGAATACCAGCAGGCCCTGGTGCCCAAGCTGAAAAAGTATTCCCCTTCTGACAGCACTAGCGGCAGAAGGCGTACTTCTGCGGGACAAGTAGCGAGGGAGAATAGGCGAGCAGGCCGCTTGTCCAGCACTGGCAGGGGTACGCTTTACAAGGCCTTTGCAAGTTTTATGTCACCCCAGCAAGACACTGTCACCTGTCCCCAGTCTCAGCAGAGTAGGGCTGATCTTTACAGAAAGATGGTGAGGGAGTACGTAGCTGACCATACCATCGTCCTAAATGATCACACAGCTCCCTACAACTACTGGGTTTCAAAGCTGGACATGTGGCACGAACTGGCGTGTACGCTTATCGGTGATGATGCCACCAGCTGCACTGAAAACCCGCTCCTGTGCTCCCTTGGAGGTTCTTGTCTGCCCTGCCGCTAGCATGTTGTCTGAGCGGGTTTTCAGTGCAGCTGGTGCATCATCACACCGAATAAGCTATACACGCCTGTCGACTGACAGCGCTGACATGCTGACGCTTATCAAGAGAATAAAGCCTGGTTCTCAGAGTTCCATTCTCCACCAGGTGAAGAATCTCAACCTGAATAACCGCCTAAACCACAGCCAATTACTTATAAGAACAGTCCTACACTTGATCTTATACAAAATTCTTCGAAGCTGCTGTTTGTAGCCCCCCCCGCGCCTGCCTACAAAATTATATATATTCTTCATAGTAACACGCTTCTTGGCCCCAGGCGGCATTTTGGTGGGGGGAGAGGAGCCGGTTGGCGGGGCTTGGCCGGAGAAAGTTCGCCTGGCAGCGGACCGCGCTCCATCCAAATTCAACTAACATGTTTTAACTGCAAGCACCTTGAATCTACTACTACTTTACTTTACTGCCTCCATACATCGTCCCCCGTAATCAAAGAGCTGTGTCAGGCAGAATTTTTCGGGTGTTTCTGCTGGTGCCGGAGCTTATTTTAGTTAGTGTTTTAAACCGCGGTATCGTGGTTTAAAACACTTTTTAAACGTTGTAGCCGGCGCAGGCAGGTACGCGCTCGGCGCTTACCGTGCACACGGCTCTCATTCACTTCCTATGTAGCCGCGTGCACGGTAAGCGCCGACAGAATGGTTTGCCAGCTATTTCCTAGCTATGTACTGCAATTTTTCCTCTTTGTTCTGACCCATACTTGTCAATTACTCTTCTGTTGTTTGTCCCTCTCAGGGCCGGTTCTAGACCGGTTTATGACCAGTCACAGTCAGCAAGAGGCTCCCTTTAGTATGGTAAAACAAACTGTAATTTTAGAGAATTTTATAGGAGATAGATAGATCATAGGGATATTGATGGACAGCATGGTGGCTCAGTGGTTAGCACTACAGCTTTGCGGCGCTGGTCAACATCTGCAAAGAGTTTATATGTTTTCTCTGTGTCTGCGTGGGTTTCCTCCGAGTCCTCCAGTTTTCTAACACACTCCAAAAAATTATTGGTAGGTTGATTAGACTGTGAGGCCCATTGGGGACAGGGACCGATATTTTCTGAAAACAGATACTTGCCCCATTTTCAAAATTGCATCAAAGAGTTTATAGACATAGGCGCCTTCATGCAATTTTGATTCAAACTGAAACATTTTATAAAAAATACTTAAAATTTGACTTTGATGGCAAAAAATTTGTTCCAAACAGAAAAAAATTTACCTTCACATCTCCTAAATGTCATAGATGGACATGTGTAGAGTTCATAAATGTCCCATATTGATATGGTCACATAAATAAATCCACATAATATCACACTGTAATAACTAGATATCTGCTTTCCAGCTAGAAATTTTAAGACAGTCACAACCTGCAAAATATATCAATAAAACAGAATACTGTGTACTGCGACTGTAGCTCCATGTATGGCTGTGTACTGCAGCTGTAGCTCCATGTATGGCTGTTGTACTGAGCATGTTATGTATGTAGCTCCATGTATGGCTGTTTGTACTGCGGCTGTAGCTCCATATGGTGTGTACTGCGGCTGTAGCTCCATGTATGACTGTGTACTGAGCTGTGGCTCCATGTTATGGTCTGTGTACTGCAGCTGTAGCTCCATGTATGGTTCTGGTGACTGCGGAGTAGCTCCATGTATGGCTGTGTACTGTGGCTGTAGCTCCATTTATGGCTGTGTAACTGGCTAGCTCCATGTATGGCTGTGTACTGCGGGCGTGTAGCTCCATGTATGGCTGTGTTACTGTGGCTGTAGCTCCAAGTACGGCTGTAGCTCCATTTATGGGCTGTGTTCTTTGTGTTTCTAAGTGTTAATAAAA
Source organism: Engystomops pustulosus (assembly GCA_019512145.1). Classification (NCBI taxonomy): domain Eukaryota; kingdom Metazoa; phylum Chordata; class Amphibia; order Anura; family Leptodactylidae; genus Engystomops; species Engystomops pustulosus. Next base: position 111,523 of record WNYA01000735.1, on the reverse strand, counting down.
CTGAGATATTAACTGTTAAACTGCTGTTGGGATGATTGTTATATATAATGGCACCTGATATTCTCACTTTAAACCTGAATATCTTTGGATCCTGGTACCTAGAAACAAAAATTCAAGATTCATTGAAAGAAGAGATTCTCCCCTTCAGGGGGCCCTGGGCAATTGCCCCCTTTGCCTACCCATAGCGCGGCCCTGGTCCTCTCATTGGGGCACATTTACTAAGGCCAGTTTTCTGGCAGCACTTTGCATGCTCTTTTAGGTGAACGTTTGCACAAGTAAGTAAGCGTCTCTACCCCATTTATGTCGCCCACGACCCTTTTGTGGGCGGCGGCACTAGGCATCATGCAACACAAATTAGGTGGCGTTTCAGTGATAAGTCAAACATTGCGCCAGATTTATCATGAAAAATCCGACAGATGTCTTGAGTCCTATGTTAACAGATGTACCACAAAAAGTTGGTAAACTTGTCAGGTAGTGCAGGGGGGGTGCCAGATTCATGAAGAACGGGCGCCAGAAATCATGAATCTGGGCGCTACCTGCATTATATACAGGCAAACTGCATTTAGTGCAGTTTGCACTACTCTTAGTAAATATGACCCATTGAGGGCTTATTACTAAGGTCCGTGACGCACTTTCATTGTTTTTTCGACGTTTTGGGACAGGTATTTAACTGATGATCGACGTAAAGACTGAAAATTGTATCACAAGATCAAGCACTTCCATGCAGCAGAAAGAGGAAGGTGAACTCGTCGGACCTGAGCAGGGAAGCACACATGCAGATATCTGGGCGGACAATCTTCAGCAGCACAGTGCATTCCAGTCAGACAATTCACTTTCGGGAAACTCTGCGAACACAGTCAGTAAATGTGCCCCATTGTCTCCATATTTGCACTTGGTGCTAACCAGTTGTCACTGACCCAGTAGGGTAAAGATTAGGTAGGAACGCTGGAAGGTGGTTGTTTTAGCATTAGGCTTCACTGTCCTTGTCTGTACTTCTAGTCTATTTAAGCCATTACCCTACAGCAGCATTAAACATACCTCTCTCATAAACCACTGGCAATATGCTACAGCATCCATTCAGTGATGAATGCCACAATCCATTAGTATAACTTTCTTTGTCTTTCTGATGGCCATCCAACCTGTAATAGATAAAAACATAAAGTTTGTAAATATTAATTAAAAAAAAAAGTTTATTACAATTCTAGGTTTTCTTTAGATGATATGCTTATCTATTGCAATAGAGAAACCTCTATTGGAGGTTTGTGGCTCTAAGGAGAAGGTGTATATGAAAAAAAAGTGCATTGTAAAAGTATGAGATCCTGCTCTGCCCCTTTTTTGAATGTTTTCCACTGCTGAACTTGTTACATTAAAAAAAATAGCTTGTCCTGAACCCACCTCCCTATGCTCTGAACCATCCTGTAATAAATCCTGAAAAAAGGATAGTATCAAAAGGCTGGAGGTTCTGCCTACTGATAACAATGTTGGACAATAGCAACGAGACATTCTGCATCAAATCTTGCTAAACAACACTAAAATCCAAGAAAACTAGTACTCCCACAATTTTCTCCCCAAGATTCGCAATGTAACATACAGTACATAGTAAGATAATCCTTCACACTGGTGGCTGCTTTTGTGAGGTTTTACTTCTGGTGCTTGTTTGTGTTGCCAATTGACTAGCATAATAGACAGAACCTATGTGTGGACAGAAAGTTTCTTCCTAGGTGATAAATCTCAATGGAAATACCTCCTCTGGTAGGACAGACACAGTGCTGAGTGTATAGCATATATGTTATCTCTCTACAGCAGTGATGGCAAACCTTTTAGAGACCGAGTGCCCAAACTACAATAAAGACCGCTTATTATCGCAAAGTCCACATAAATTTAATTGTGATTTATACTCCCTTCTGTCTCAGTTTTCGTTGATACCAGCCCCTAAGGACAGAAAATAGTCCCAGGTACAGCTGTCACTTTAAAATAGTCTGTGCACAGCAAGTCCTGGCTGTCTGGGACTGCAGGTATACACCTGGAGTCATCTCTGTGATGGCCTGAGTGCCCACAGAAAGGGCTCTGAGTGCCACCTCTGGCACCAGTGCCATAGGTTAGCCATCACTGCTCTACAGTCTACTTATGAGAATTAAATGTATACAGTATATTTTATTTTACCATAAGCAACATTCTAACTATACAAACGTATTACATCTGAAGCTTCTTGTACTTACTTTGAAGTAGTAGATTGGCCTCTGTTCATGTGTATGTCCCAGATAAGGTTGCGTTACACATCACTATATTTATCTTTAATCAGGTCCATCCATTATATTCTAATAAAGATATTTTGATAAAATTAGTAATTGTCAGCAAACTTGACAAATATGTGTCAATGTTTAAAAGTTAAAAATGATGCAGACCTCCATAAAATCTGAGAATGGTCATTGCGGGAGAACTGCACTCCAGGTTCTGCATATAAGACTTATACTTCTGCTACTTTGTCCTACAAATGCTGTTCTTTACTAGAGATGAGCGAACATGCTCGTCCGAGCTTGATGCTCGGTCGAGCATTAGGGTACTCGAAACTGCTCGTTGCTCGGACGAATACTTCGCCCGCTCGAGAAAATGGCAGCTCCCGCCGTTTTGCTTTTTGGCGGCCAGAAACAGAGCCAATCACAAGCCGGAGACTCTGCACTCACACCCAGCATGACGTGGTACCCTTACACGTGATAGAGTGGTTGGCTGGCAGATCAGGTGACCTGGTATAGACTAGCCGCTGCCGCGCTGCTCGGATCATTCTGTGTCTGGATGCCGCTAGGGAGAGAGCTGCTGCTGGTCAGGGAAAGCGTTAGGGTGTTCTATTAGCTTACTGTTAGGCAGGAGTGATTCTCAAAGAACCCAACAGCCCTTCTTAGGGCTACATAACGTTCTACTTTTTTTATTTTAATTTGCATCTAGTACCATTTTGTGAGGATTAGCAGGGGGACTGCTACCGTTGTGTTTAGCTCTTAGTGGCACACATATCCATAGCAAAGACCGAAGTGGGAAAATTTAGTAGGGGTTGATTTCATTAGGCACTAACTCAGTGTCATATCATCTGGCATAGTAGTGTGCTTTGATACTTGGCTAGAAAATAGCCATAGGAGAATACAAAGAGCTTACTTACGCTACAGTGACGTTCTATATATTTGATTTCTGGTTGATCTGCTGGTGGCTGTACTTTCTGCAGTGCTATGTACTAGCCAATTCTGAGCAACTTTGTAGTGAGACTTGCGACCGCTGTGTTTTCTGCGCTTAGTGACGCACATATCCATAGCACAAGAAACGAAGTGGGAAAAGGAGTAGGAGGGGTGATGTCTCATAGGGCACGTAACCATGGGGTCATCGCATAGGCAAGGTAGTGGGGGGGATCTTTAACTTGAGACTAGAAAATCGAGACACAAACGAGAGCAATACAGTACGATAGCTAATACTTACCGCCTTAGCGCAAGCTGTGTTCTGAAGTATTTGATTCTGGGTTGTCTGCTGGTGTTTACGAATTTTACTGGCCGGGAGGCAATGTACTGAAAGACCGGAAGAATTGAAATTGGCGTGGAGAATGATTGAGTTCGACCTTCTAGAATCTGCGTTTTTGCCTCTGTGTTCTGCGCTAGTGACGCAATATCCATAGCAAAGACCGACAGTGGGAAAATTTAGTAGTGGTTGGATTTCAATTAGGCACTAAACTCAGTGGTCATCTCATCTGGCATAGTAATGTGCTTTGATACTTGGGCCTAGAAAATGCAATAGGAAAATACAAAGAGCTTACTACGCTACAGTATGCGTTGAAAAAATTTACCTTCACATCTCCTAAATGTCATAGATGGACATGTGTAGAGTTCATAAATGTCCCATATTGATATGGTCACATAAATAAATCCACATAATATCACACTGTAATAACTAGATATCTGCTTTCCAGCTAGAAATTTTAAGACAGTCACAACCTGCAAAATATATCAATAAAACAGAATACTGTGTACTGCGGCTGTAGCTCCATGTATGGCTGTGTACTGCAGCTGTAGCTCCATGTATGGCTGTGTACTGCAGCTGTAGCTCCATGTATGGCTGTGTACTGCGGCTGTAGCTCCATGTATGGCTGTGTACTGCGGCTGTAGCTCCATGTATGGCTGTGTACTGCAGCTGTAGCTCCATGTATGGCTGTGTACTGCGGCTGTAGCTCCATGTATGGCTGTGTACTGCGGCTGTAGCTCCATGTATGACTGTGTACTGCAGCTGTGGCTCCATGTATGGCTGTGTACTGCAGCTGTAGCTCCATGTATGGCTGTGTACTGCGGCTGTAGCTCCATGTATGGCTGTGTACTGCGGCTGTAGCTCCATGTATGGCTGTGTACTGCGGCTGTAGCTCCATGTATGGCTGTGTACTGCGGCTGTAGCTCCAAGTACGGCTGTAGCTCCATTTATGGCTGTGTTTCCAGCCCAAGATGGGTGATAGCCGGTGAACACAGTTGTTCTGAGACGGAGGCGAGTCTCCGACGAGAACAAGGTTGAACGAGGCAGTGGTGGGGGCCAGAAACTCGAGAGCGCGGCCAAGAGCTAGTGCATTGTCAGCCCAATGTTGTTCCCTAGTCGAAGCTCCCCTGGGCGTGGCTAGATTTTCAGAAGTCTGGAGGTTCTTTAAAAAACCAACCGGATACACCGCGGACGTAGTGTCTGCACACAGGAACACAATCACCATACCAGTCAACCCCGTATGCGCAGGTCCAATGAATGCTAAACACCCATCCCATCAATGGCTTCAACCAATTGCCGTTCACCTCCACGCCGGGCACCCACTGCTCTTCCCCTTGTCATCTGTGCCTCGCTAGTCAGCCCCCCTGCCCAGACCACCAGTCCAATCACCTCCCGTCGAAAAACCACTTTCGCCTCCACGATTCCTCAAGCCTCCACCAATGGTCTTCAGCGCAGCGTTCAGACTCGCTATACCCCAGATCGCTGGAGCCGCAAAGGAAGTACCAGGCAACCCACCCACATGCCAAGCCCCCACGTCCAAATCAAATTACTTGCCTGGAGATGCTGCCTATAGGGCTGTGAGACCGCGGCTCTTTCGCAACCTCATTGCAGCGGCCGACCCCTCGGTATTCGGTCCCCACCTGCCACTACTTTTCTGAGTGCCTCCGCCCTGCACGCAGCAACTGTCAGACAACAATCATCCGTGCCATGACACAACGCCGTTCCTGGGACAAGGTCCACCTGACCAACGGACCCGTGGACGAGTGCTGCCGTGGCAGGACACACATATATGCCTGGACGCACATTGGGTTAATTGTGGAGGCTGGACAAGAGTTGACCCTGGAGGCTGTCTATATATGGCACGAAGCCGAGGATGCGGGGCTCCTACTGGTCCGGTCCAGGCTCGCAGCCTACTATGCCTCCTACCCTCCCCCTCCTCCACCTCCTCCTCACGAATTACCATCCGTGGGCATGGCCGCCATCAGGTCGGTAGCTCTAGGCGGATGGCAACGGACACGTGGCCAATGCAGCCTAGCATAAGGTAGCCAGAGTTTACGGGATCATAGTGTTTGGCTGGCAACCGATGCTGAACCTGAAGCTCATGTTTTGGTGACCATGTACTCGTGCGCACGCCTGGAACGACCATTGCTGCTGCATTTTAAATCATAGTTCCAGGGTTTCTAAGAAATACCCCAATCTGTCGGATTTGTCACGAAGGTGCGACCGCATCTGTGCGCATTTTCAGGAAGTCCGAACGACAGATGCCACTCATCAAGGGCAGTGCAGCGCCAGCCTCCACTGCCCCGCTCACCGACTGTCTTTGCGTGCGCACAAGTGACACATCCACGATCCGGGTTACCGAGAGCGATTGTAGTACTGCCCGAATGTCACACTCCACCAGAAATGGTAGTCAGGTCAGTCAGCTTCCTCAAGTCTAAATGAGAGTGGACGTGGATGTCTGATATACTGTCAGTGCTGAGTAATTATGAGGGTAACACAGATGGTCAGTGGCGATCGCCGCATCATCAGCTTCCACCACCCGACTGTTGGGCCGGTTGTAAAAACTCTCTCAGCACATGAAGTCAGAAGCTTTGCGCTCGTCACAGAGACGACGGGTAAGAGATTTCCCGTGTTGATAGCAAAAGCACCCTAGGTCTGTTTCTTCTCAGGCAGGAGAGTTGGAGGAGGTGCGGGAGGAGAGGGAGACATGGTAGCCAAGCATTTTCCTCTCTGTTCAGCGTGTATGGGCAGAAGAAGAGGAGTGGTGGACGTTGGAGGAATGGAGCAGTTAGGGCCTGAGGGGGAGTGAATTCTTTGCTGCGTTGGTAACTCTTGGCGCATATGGCAGATTTTCATCATGCTAGGCTGCCTATCCCGTGAACCCTCGGCTTCAAAAGAATTATCCAGCACCGATTACTGGGTATTCACTCCTCCTGGACCCAGCGTACAGCAAACTCTTCCTCACCTGCTCATCCTGTGAGAGGGAAGGATGTGTGAGAAGCTGCATGCAACTACCAGCAGGCCCTGGTGCCCAGAGGCACCCTGCAAAACCGTACTTCTTCATGAAGTGCAAAAGGGCAGAGGAAGAGGCGTACTTCTGGGGACAGTAGCGAGGGAGAATAGGCGAGCGAGGCAGCTTGTCCAGCACTGCAGGGGTACGCTTTACAAGGCCTTTGACAGTTTTATGTCACCCCAGCAAGACAACGTCATCTGCACCGTCTCAGCAGAGTAAGGGCTGATCGTTTACAGAAAGAATGTGTGAGGGGAAGCTACGTTACTGACCATACAATCTCCATAAATGATCACACACTACCATACACTACTGGTTTCAAAGCGGGAATGTGGCACGAATGGCGGTTAACCTGGAGGTTCTTGATTCTCCTGGCGCTAGCATTTGTCTGAGTGGGGTTTTCAGTGAGAGCTGGTGAATCATCAACGAGAAAGCGTACCACCCTGCAACTGCAGTCGCTGACAGACAAGCTGACGCTTACTCAGAGATAGAATAAAGCCTGTATTTCTAAGGATTCCATTCTACCACCAGTGAAAAAGAATCTCAACCGAATAATGTATACACTCCTCCTCCGCATTTCATACTTTAGACTCCTCTTTGCCACTAAAGCGAGGAAACTGGCATTTTTGGAGGGCCAACCTACCCGGTAGTCTTTTTAAACAATCTTTCTGGGAGTGCCCACATCAGGAACTCAAGCTATTTAATGTTTCTGTAGAACACCTACCTGCTCTTCTGGTTGAAAACTTTTGAACAATGCCACAACAGACACATCCAAATTTGAATTGGTATCCATACCGCCTCCACACGTGTCTGTATAAACTGCCCTCCACAGTTGTGTTCCTTGCTTTACATCCATTGCTACCTCCACACATCATCTCCATAGCTGCCTCCCAAAGTCATCCATATAGCTGCCTCCATACATCGTCCCCTTAGCAAAAGATCTGTGTCAGGCAGAATTTTCGGGCGTTTCACCAGAAGATACATAATGGAACTTGGCCCATCTGTCGCCGCCATGCTGGAGACCTGAAGTTGCAATCATAGCAGCGCAATATGGATGCCCCATACTGTCGCTCTTAATCATGGAACCATTTCTGAAAAAACTATTAAAAATAGAACCGCTATGCTATTCCATTATTCCTAGATGAAATATTCAAACGACCCCGTCTGATTTGAAAATTATAATTTTTTCAAAATAAAAGCTTCTGGCCCCTAGGCCCATTTTGGGTGGGAAGGAGCCGAGAAACAGGGGCTTGGACAGGCGAAAGCTCGCCTTGCAGCGGACCGCCAGCTTCTTCCCAAGATCCAACTAACATAGTTTTAACTGCAGCACCTTTAATCTACTACTACCTTACTGCCTCCATACATCGTCCCCTTAGCAAACGAGCTGTGTCAGGCAGAATTTTGGGTTGTTTTCATGGCTTCCACATCAAACTTGTTAACTTTGTCACCACCCTGCTGTGTTATCCACAAAATATACTGCCAAACTTTTATCATTTACCGATATTATTTCAGCGCTTCTTGCGCATCTGTTTACATTCCCCTCACCCGCCATAACCAAGCCAATTACTTATAAGAACAGTACTACACTTGATCTTATACAAAAGGTTCTTAGAAGTGCTGTTTGTAGCCGCCGTCTGCTTTGAAATTCAAATTTTTTTTAAAGTAAATGCTTCTGGCCCCCAGGCCCATTTTGGGTGGGGAGGAGCCGAGAGACAGGGGCTTGGAGAGGCGAAAGCTGGCCTGCCAGCGACCGCCAGCTCCATCCCAAAATCCAACTAACATAGTTTTAACTGCAGCACTTTTCCTCTACTTCTACTTTACTGCCTCCATACATCGTCCCCTTATCAAACGAGCTGTGTCAGGCAGAATTTTCGGGTGTTTCAACAGATACATAATGGAACTCGGCCCATCTGTCGCCGCCATGCTGGAGACCTGAAGTTGCAATCATAGCAGCGCACAATATGGATGCCCCATACTGTCGCTCATAATCATGGAACCATTTCCGAAAAAACAATTAAAAATAGAACCGCTATGCTATTCCATTATTCCTAGATGAAATATTCAAACGACCCTGCCTGCTTTGAAAATTATAATTTTTTCAAAGTAAATGCTTCTGGCCCCCAGGCCCGTTTTGGGTGGGGAGGAGCCGAGAGACAGGGGCTTGGACAGGCGAAAGCTCGCCTGCTAGCGGACCGCCAGCTCCATCCCAAGATCCAAATAACAGTTTTAACTGCAGCACCTTTAATCTACTACTACTTTACTGCCTCCATACATCGTCCCCTTATCAAACGAGCTGTGTCAGGCAGAATTTTCGGGCGTTTCACCAGATACATAAAGAAACTCGGCCCATCTGTCGTTTCTTTTTTTTTTTTTTTTTTTGGATACTTGTTGCCTGTTTTCTTCTCTGTAGTAATATTAGCCATCATATTCTAATCGAAGAGAAAATGACCGGGTTTCCTCCTAACATTGAGTCCAAATCACCAAATGTGAGTGTATGTGTAAGAACTAGAGATGAGCGAACATACTCGTCCGAGCTTGATGCTCGTTCGAGCATTAGCGTACTCGAAACTGCTCGATGCTCGGATGAATATTTCGCCAGCTTGAGAAAATGGCATCTCCCGCCATTTTGATTTTTGGAGGCCAGAAACAGAGCCAATCACAAGCCAGGAGACTCTGCACTCAACTCAGTATCATGTGGTACACTTACACGTCGATAGCAGTGGTTGGCTGGCCTGATCAGGTGATCCTGGAATAGACTATCCCCTGCCAGCGCTGCTCGCATCATTCTCTGTCTGGATGCCGTTAGGGAGAGAGCTGCTGCTGCTGCAGGGATAGCGTTAGGGTGTTATATTAGCTTACTGTTAGGCAGGAGTGAGTCTAGAAGAACCCAACAGCCCTTGTTAGGGCTACAATAGCTTTATATATATATTTTTTTTATTTGCTTGTGGTTGGCCTTGCTGGCACTAGTAGTGCAGCTAGTACCATATTGTGACGAATTTGCAGGGAGACTTGCGAACGTTCTATTTAGCTCTAAGTGACACACATATCCATCTCAAACACCTAAGTGGGACAATTTATTAGGGGTTTGATTGAATTAGGCACAGTATGCCGATTTTTTTTTTTACTTTTTTTTTTTCAAAACTAAAAGTCATCACAGGCACAGCACAAAATCCAGTTGTGTGCTGTCAGTGTGGGTTAGAAACTAGCCATACAAGAACCCAACAGGCCTTCTTAGGGCTACAATAGTGTTATATATTTTATTTTTTTTTATTTGAATGTGGCTGGCCTTGCTGGCACTAGTAGTGCAGCTAGTACCATATTGTGACGAATTTGTAGGGAGACTTGCGAACATTCTATTTAGCTCTTAGTGACACACATATCCATCTCAAACACCTAAGTGGGACAATTTATTAGGGGTTTGATTGAATTAGGTACAGTCTGCCAATTTTTTTTTTTTTTCAAATCTGAAAGTCATCACAGGCACAGCACAAAATCCTGTTGTGTGCTGTCAGTGTAGGTTAGAAACTAGCCATAGCAATCATCATCATCTTCTGTGGTTGCTGTGTGATTTCTTCTGATTGTTTTGTTAAAAAAAAAAAAACACCAAAAATAAAAAAAAACACAAAAAAACACAAAAAAACACAAAAAAATTTACAGTGTATACTTTAATTTTAAAAATGTTGAAGCCGAGGGCTAGGGGTAGGGGTAGAGGATGAGGGCATGGGCATAGGCGTCCAACTACTGCAAGGGTCAGAGGCCGTGGTCCTGGGTGGGGATTGCGGACAATGCTTCTAGCCATTTGTCTAGCAGTCAGTCTTCAACGCAGTCGACCTATGTGCTGAGCTCTGTCCCGATACCCAGGTCGCAGTCTCTGGGTGATGTTGACGTAGTGGAAGAAGTGTGTAAAGAGGTGTTGGACGATGAGACATGGTTGTCAGACAGTGGTGAAGTTGTTGTCAGGGCAGGAAGTCCGAGGGGGGAGCAGACTGAGGGATCGGAGGATGATGAAGTGACAGACCCAAGCTGGGTTGATAGGCCGGGTGAACACAGTGCTTCTGAGACGGAGGAGAGTCCTCGGCGAGAACAGGTTGGAAGAGGCAGTGGTGGGGCCAGACGTAGAGGCTGGGCCAGAGCTGGTGCATCAGCGCCAAATGTTTCACTTAGTGAAGCTCCCGTGGCGAGGGAAAGATTTTCGATAGTCTGGAGGTTCTTTAAAGAAACACCAGATGACCAACGGACTGTGTTGGGCAACCTGTGCCACACCAGGATCAGCAGGGTTTCCACCACTACCAGCTTAACCACCACCAGTTTTAGCAGGCATATGAATGCTAAACACCCCACTCAATGGAACCAAGGCCCTTCACCTCTGGCCGGGCACACCACTGCTCCTTCCCCTGTGTCATTTGCTGCATCTGCTAGTCAGCCCCCTGCCCAGGACCACGGCCCAAACACCTCCCGTGCAAAAACCACACCTTCGCCTCCACGATCCTTCACAGCATCCACCAATGTATCCATGTGCAGCGTTCAGCTATCTATACTCCAGATGCTGGAGCGCAAGAGGAAATACAGTGCAACCCATCCACAAGCCCTCAACGTCCACATCTCCAAATTACTCAGCCTGGAGATGCTGCCCTATAGGCTGGTAGAGACCGAGGCCTTTCGCAACCTCATGGCGGCAGCCGCCCCTCGGTGTTTGGTCCCCAGCCACCACTACTTTTCCCGATGTGCCGTCCCAGCCCTGCACTAGCACGTGTCAGACAACATCATCCGTGCCCTGTCCAACGCCGTTTCTGACAAGGTCCACCTGACCACGGAGTGCTGCCGGGCAGGGCCTTTATATATCGCTGACGTCACATTGGGTTAACTTGTTGGAGGCTGGGACCGAGTCTGACCCTGGGGCTGGTCATATACTGCCGACGCCAAGGATTGCGGGGCCTACCTCGGTCCAGGTCTCAAAGGCCTACTATGCCTCCTCCCACCTCTCCGCCAACTCCTCCTCTGAATTACCATCCGTGGGCATGGCGTCATCAGTCGCTAAGCGACAGCAGGCGGTGCTCAAACTGCGGAGCCTAGGTGATAAAAGGCACACTGCCCAAGAGCTATTACAGGGCATCACGGTGCAGACTGATCTGTGGCTGGCACCGCTGAACCTGAAGTCAGGCATGGTTGTGTGTGACAACGGCCCTAACCTGGTGGCGGTTCTGCAAATTGGCAGACTGACACATGTGCCATGCCTGGCCCTTGTGTTAAATCTCATAGTTCAGCGGTTCCTCAAGACATACCCCAATCTTTCTGATTTGCTCACGAAGGTGTGCCGCATCTGTGCGCATTTCAGGAAGTTCAGCACAGATGCTGCCACTCTCAAGGCAGGGCAGCGCCGCCTCCAACTGCCCGCTCACCGACTGTCGTGCGACGTGCCCACGAGGTGGAATTCAACATTAACCATGAACTTCTACCAGAACTGGTAGTAAGGTCAGTTAGCTTCCTCAAATCTACAATGAGGAGTGGACGTGGATGTCCGATATCTGTCAGGTGCTGAGGAACTTTGAGGAGTCAACACAGATGGTCATTGGCGATGCCGCCATCATCAGCCTCACCATCCCGCTGCTTGGCCTGTTGAAAAACTCTCTGGTCAGCATGAAGTTGGAAGCTTTGCGCTCGTCACAAGAGACGGGGGAAGAAGATTCCCTTGTTGATAGCCAAAGCACCCTCAGGTCTGTTTCGCAACGCATATCAGAGGAGGTGGAGGAGGATGAGAAGGAAGAGGAGGAGAATGTTAGTGAGGGGAGCATTGCTCAGTCCTTCACTGTTCAGTGTGAATGGGCAGAAGAAGAGGAGTCGGAGGAGTTAGAGGAGGAGGAACTGGAGAGTCAGGCCATTGAGGGGAGTGAATTCTTGCCCGTTGGGACTCTGGCGCATATGGCAGATTTCATACTAGGCTGCCTATCCCGTGACTCTTGCGTTCAAAGAATTTATTCCAGCACCGATTACTGGGTATTCACTCTCTTGGACCCACGGTACAAGCAAAATCTTTCCACGCTCATCCCTGGAGAGGAAAGGAGTGTGAGAATGCATGAATACCAGCAGGCCCTGGTGCACAAGCTGAAACAGTATTTCCCTTCTGACAGCGCTAGCGGCAGAGGGCGTACTTCTGCGGGACAAGTAGCGAGGGAGAGTAGGCGAGCAGGCAGCTTGTCCGGCACTGGCAGGGGTACGCTTTACAAGGCCTTTGCCAGTTTTATGTCACCCCAGCAAGACACTGTCACCTGTTCTCAGTCTCGGCAGAGTAGGGCTGATCTTTTCAGAAAGATGATGAGGGAGTATGTAGCTGACCATACCATCATCCTAAATGATCACACAGCTCCCTACAACTACTGGGTTTCCAAGCTGGACATGTGGCACGAACTGGCACTGTACGCCTTGGAGGTTCTTGCCTGCCCTGCCGCTAGCGTGTTGTCTGAGCGGGTTTTCAGTGCAGCTGGTGGCATCATCACCAATAAGCGTACACGCCTGTCGACTGACAGCGCTGACAGGCTGACGCTTATCAAGATGAATGAAGCCTGGATTTCTCAGGATTTCCATTCTCCACCAGGTGAAAGAAGCTCAACCTGAATAATGTATGCACTCCTCCTCATTTTCCTCCTTCTCCTCCTCTTTGCACACTAAAGAAGAGGAAACCACCTACCTGCCCCTCCGGTTTGAAAACTTTTTCGGACTCTCACATACAGGCACTATCCAAATTTAATTGTCTCCATAGCAGCCTCCACATGTCATCTTTATAGCTGCCTCCAAAAGTCCTCCATATAGCTACCTCCATACATCGTCCCCTTAGCAAACGAGATGTCAGGCAGAATTTTGGTTTGTTTTCATGGCTTCCACATCAAACTTGTTAACTTTGTAACCACCCTGCTGTGTTATCCACATAATTTACTGCCAAACTTTTATCATTTACCGATATTAATTCAGCGCTTCTTGCACATCTGTTTACATTCCCCTCACCCGCCATAACCAAGCCAATTACTTATAAGAACAGTACTACACTTCTTCTTGAACAAAAGGTTCTTAGAAGTGCTGTTTGTAGCCCCCGCCTGCTTTGAAAATTATAATTTTTTCAAAGTAAACGCTTCTGGCCCCCATGCCCATTTTGGGTGGGGAGGAGCCGAGAGGCAGGGGCTTGGACACGAGAAAGCTCGCCTGGCAGCGGACAGCCAGCTCCATCCCAAGATCCAACTAACATAGTTTTAACTGCAGCACCTTTAATCTACTACTACCTTGCTGCCTCCATATATCGTCCCCTTAGCAAACGAGCTGTGTCAGGCAGAATTTTCGGGTGTTTCACCAGATACATAATGGAACTCGTTGCATCTGTCGCCGCCATGCTGGAGACCTGAAGTTTCAATCATAGCAGCGCAATATGGATGCCCCATAATCATGGAAGTCGTTTCCATGGCTGCCTCCACATGTCGTCCCCTTATCAAACGAGCTGTGTCAGGCTCATTTTTCGGGTGCTTCACCAGATAAGTTATTGAACTTGGTCACTATGTCGCCACCATGCTGTGTTACCGACTAAATATACCGTCAACCTTTTGTTCACATAGGAAATCATTTCATCGCTTCTTGCTCACCTCCTTTGGTTCCTCTCTGCCGCCTTAACCAGGAAAAATATGGATACATACAGTGCTACACGTTATCTTCGCCAAAAGGAATTTTTTAAATTGGTTTGAAGCCTGTGTCCATTTGGGGTATGTCGCCATGCTACTCTCTAGCCTGCCGCTGCCTCTGCATGCCATCTTCTATAGTGTCAGGGTCAATTATTGGATGTTTAAGATGCTATCTAGCCTCATTCTGGCACTCTGTCATCGCCATGCTGTTGCCCATAATTTTGGCATAACAGTGCGATTAAGCAGCCTCAGAGGCATCCATGCATGCTGCCCCTGCTGTTTCCTGTCCATTTCCGTGGTGTTTCCATCATTTTCTAAGGTTTCCAGGTGTTTGGCCAAGCTTCCCTGTGCAGAGCCTTGGTCCCCTTGAAAAATGCTCGAGTCTCCCATTGACTTCAATAGGGCTCGTTATTCGAGACGAGCACTCGAGCATTGGGAAAAGTTTGTCTCGAATAACGAGTACCCGAGCATTTTAGTGCTCGCTCATCTCTAGTAAGAACCAGAAGATCCATCAGATAACAATAGTTGGATTAGTGGAACTTGGTAACACGATGAATCCACACCCGCTGTTTGTTACACAAAATGATAATACAGTACCATTTGGTAACTGAGTAATACCACACCATAGTCATGGCTATGTAACTTACTAAATTAAATTTTGTATATATATGTAACTTCAATCTATGGCCAATGGTGCTTAAAAGTTTGTTAACCCTTCAAGCATTCTGTTCAGTTCAGCATAAATGTAAAACATATAAAAATATATAAACATATAAAGAACAGCCATCTGACCTTCATGGACACTTGTGGAAGTGTATTACAACACGTAGACTTGAGATTTCTTAAGATCAGAGTAAGAGTTGTTGATGCTGTAAAAGGTCACAAAACCATCTCTGAAGAGTTTGGATTCCAACAAACCAAAGTCAGACATTAGAGTGGACTCTGTCCACCAGTATCCAGGTTTTTCCAACACAAGTGTCAGGCATGTCAGAAAAGAAGGGGCATGAAAGCAGATGGACATTGATTAGAGGACACCCAGAAACATAACAAAGGTGACACTGTATATACTATACTGAGGAATGAACACAAACTTCTTTTAGCTAAATGTATACATAAACATTGGGAAATTCTGAAATTCTGACAAAAGCTTCGTACATGTTATGGTACTTACAATATACAACACATTCTGGGGAACATTTCTCCTTCATATCTCCAAGGATTCATCCATGAATGTACAGTGAAGATCCCTCCGAACATAGGAAATCATTTCATCGCTTCTTGCTCACCTCCTTTGGTTCCTCTCTGCCGCCTTAACCAGGCAAAATACTGATACATACAGTGCTACACGTTATCCTCGCCAAAAGGAATTTTTTAAATTGGTTTGAAGCCTGAGTCCATTTGGGGTATGTCGCCATGCCACTCTCTAGCCTGCCGCTGTTGCCGCTGCCTCTGAGTGCCGTCTTCTATAGTGTCAGGGTCAATTATTGGATGTTTTAGATGCTATCTAGCCTTATTCGGTCACTCTGTCATCGCCATGCTGTTGCCCATAATTTTGGCATAATGGTGTGATTAAGCAGCCTCAGAGGCATCCATGCATGCTGCCCCTGCTGTTTCCTGTCCATTTCCATGGTGTTTCCATCATTTTCTGAGGTTTCCAGGTGTTTGGCCAAGCTTCCCTGTGCAGAGCCTTGGTCCCCTTGAAAAATGCTCGAGTCTCCCATTGACTTCAATGGGGCTCGTTATTCGAGACGAGCACTCGAGCATCGGGAAAAGTTTGTCTCGAATAACGAGCACCCGAGCATTTTAGTGCCCGCTCATCTCTATTCCTGACCCCTGATCTAGGGTGTAATGACCCTAATGATCAGCCACCTTTAACTGTGTGACAATATAGATCGTCTAAATGCCTTAACGGCTGGTTAATTTAGACGACTTATCTCTCTTCTGTCCTAAAGCAGTTAACATGGTCAAAACTGATGATAGATTTCTTGGCCTCATACTGAGCAGCATTATTTGATATGAACATAGTAAGGCATACATTGTGGCAGGTGAGCTGTTCCTTTTGTTATTCATTACTCTATTATTACATAACATATTAAAGAGTTTATGAGTTATTGTAAGCAATGAATCTTTAATTGACATAATTAATATGCACTAGTTTGTATTTTACAAATTACATCAGATATTATAAAAAGGAAAATATGTTTATCAAGAGAATTGGTCATAATTAATGAGAGAAAGCATAATACACACAGATGAAAAGCGAAAGAAGTGTATTTGTCCATAGTGAACCAATAACAACTGCTCCGCCACCAACATCCAGTGGCTCCAGATATTTTTCATTTATGTAGTCAAACATGGACAACATAGAGGTCAATGTTTCTTCACATGTTGGTTTTATCTGATCAGCTGGGAGTTCAAATCCAAATTCTCCATCATCTCGTAGTTCATAGGTATACGCAAATTTAATGTTTTGTTCAGCTGCCCAGTCTGCTGATGTTCCTGAAGTATAATCTGAAATGAAGATGAAAAATGTAAAAAAAATAATGCAGGTCCAGGAAAAGTCAGCGCCCAATACTTTTTACAGCTTCCTGGCAGTGGAGAAGTAAGTAGCTGGCAGGAGTGAACTTAGCCTCTTTGTTGCCTGAGGCAAACTATAGAAAAGCACCCCCCCTGTCCTGCCGCTCCAATAATTTGGGATACAATGATACAGTGGTTTATTTTTACCACAGCCCTTTTCTGCGTTTACTCCTCACTTTCCAAAACCCATAACATTTTTATTTTGCCATTTCCAGATTTGTATGAGGAAAAAATGCAAATGCAGCAAAAAACACATAAAGACACATTATGCTATTTTCGATTTCACGTTTTTCTTTTTTTCAGCTTTCATGGCGTGGTCCAGATGAAACCTTTGCTTTATTCTTTGAGTTACTTCTGTCACAAAAATGTATATGTTTGTTATGTTTTAAATTTTAATTATTCTGACATCAGATCTGTATACAGACCTGAGTAAAGGGCTTACATTATTATCATTCTAGGGACTGGATGACCTTTTGATCACTTTTTACTTCATTTTTTATGTGTGGCAAAAAGGTGAAAAAGTTCAACTTTTGGGATAGTTTTTTTTTTAAATATTTTCATAAATCGGGCATCTGGTTCACAGTGACAACTAAGATGTTTATGATTTCATAAAAATACATTTGCAAACTGTACCCTATATACCCCATATATATCTGATCACATGAAATCCCAGCATGGTGGCATGGGGAGGAGTAGGAGTCCTTGGTGGCACGCTGTGATCAGATACATGAATGGGGTACAGTTTTCCAATGTAACAGGACCTCTGATAATCACCCTTGTTACATGAAATGAAAGAGAAAGGACTTCCGGTTCCAGCTCCAGCATGTGAGGACAGGGGACAACGGAGCTCCGCAGCACATAGCCCGTAAGAGATCGCCCCGCCGCCCACACACACAACAAGAGCCGGAAAATAAGGCTCGCTGAACCCGGTAAGCCGCAGGACAGCACCCGAGAGGCGGCTGGCGCATAGCAACACCATAAACAAAGCAGGGTCGGAGACACAGGAGAGAACCGCATGGCCAAGATGGGCCGAACAGCAGAGCCACGCGGGGACCAGAGAGAGGTCAGATACCAGCAATACATCCAGCCAACAACCACATATAAATTACAAGAAGCTGGCTAAAGAAATGGTGCGTAGAATGGGCCCCACACTACAGGAGGCGATATCATCCACTATAGCAGAATCCCTGATAACCTTGCAAAATGATATAAAAACTAATGCAAATAGAATAGAGGAAGCGGAGCAGCGGATTTCTTCAATGGAAGATGATACTGCCGGAGTAATGGCAAGAGTAAAGCTGCTTGCTGCTGACAATAGAAAAATATCTGAAAAATTAGATGACCTGGAAAATAGGTCAAGGCGCAGCAACCTGCGCTTTGTAGGTCTGCCTGAGACCATAACGGGACTGGTGCTGAATAAGGTGTTCTCTGACACGTTGCCTGATTGTTGGGCATAGACGAAAATTTTCCAGCGGAAAGAGCGCACAGGATAGGCCCGCCGAGACCAGTGCACTCCCCATCTACGCAGTCATCAGGGATGGGTGAGCGCCCCAGGCAGGCCATTGCGAAATATTTAAGCTATGCGAACAATGAAATGAAAGATGAGGAGACATAGGACATGGGGAGGGGCTGCTGGAATCAGCCCAAGGAGGCCCAAGTATCATTTATTTAGTATGACTTTATCGGAACATGCCATAATTTACCTCTTCTACAGTTTCCTACATGTGCCTGTACTTAAGAGTATGAGAGAAAATAGGGAAAATAATGCAAAGAATGAATAATACAAAGAATTAGCAAAACACAATTTTAATGACATTACATTAGAAAAGAGTTTTTGCCAACATTTGTTTTGGCTAGACCAAAAAAATTTCTGTAGTATATATCCTAATTGTACTTACATAATATGACCGATGTAGATCCCACTACATATTCATTATCATGCAATTCTTTCATTTTTTCAATAGCTCTATTGGCAACTGTTTCCTGGTAAAATAAAAATTGGGAAGTTTAACCAATAATACCAAACCTTCGTAGATATATATTTGGACAAACAATATCTAAGTAATTCTATTTGTAATTGTTTTGAAATACAATAGAAAGCTTTATGTTAATATACATTTTGTTTTTTGTATTTAAGTGTTCAGAATTATGAAGACTTCTATCCTATTTGATAAAGATGTGGTGTTATTTGTCATTGCTTTACTTGGCTTTTTTGGTATAAAAAAAAGTCTCAAAATAGTCGTATTGAGGGTTTTTGAGACTTTTCACTGCTAAAAAGCCTGACAGGGCTATTTCCACCTCTTCATTAATCTGGTGTCAACATAGAACAACTGCTAGTGCAAAACCAGATTCATGACTTAAGACTTTTGCAAATAGTCTCATAAAAAGTGTCATAGTTAATCCAGTCCCTTGCTGGTCTATATGCTGGGACTTTTTATGCATTTTGACACTTTTTGTGACATAGACATAGAACTGTCATAAGGAGTTGGTCTAATGTTAAATAACCCCCATAGGGGGTTTGATAGCCCACCACTACCCCGATGCAGCCGGATATATTAAGACGATCCAGCCTCTTGATGTATCTGGCTGGGGCTTGTATAGCATTTATTTCTACATAAGTGCAGCCAGAAAATTTTCACATATGAAAAGTCATCGGCTGCAGCGAGTGTGCAGATGTGGGGACAGGCTCGCCTTGGGCCTTCCCACTCGCTGCCGACCGTGCCCACCCTCTGGCTGGCCATGACCTCCCCTTAAAGCCCTCAACGCCCACCCTGGAGTGGTGCAGAATCCCTGATAAACAACCCCCAAAGAGCTATGGTATGCTGAACCTTTTTTTTTTTCCCCCAATGATAGTATCAAGTTGAGTATCAGTATTCTTTGAGGGTTATGTACAGTTTTAAAAATTTGGTTCAAGGGCACATAAAAGTACATCAAGTAAACTGATATTTTTTGCAACGAAATCGAGGCAAACATCTAGAAATTCTAAAGATATTGAAAGGCTATTTGTAAAATCCTCTTTGCTTCCTTTTTAATGGGCAGGAATTCCAGGTTGTGACATCAACTAAGAGTACTGAGACAAGTGCGCTGAGGGCATTCATCTGACATGCACAAATAGCCCAGCCAATCAGTACACTGAACCAGTGTTAATGCTTGTACAGACAAAGTTCACAGCACAGAGTACTTAAGCTCTTCATCATATTAAGAAATGATCATTTAGTAATCTACTAAACTACAAAGAAAAAGATATAATAAAACATGGCCAACTACACCATAACAACATCACATGTTGTGTACATACTCGAGTATAAGCCCACCCGAGTATAAGCCGAGACCCCTAATTTTGACACAAAAAAGGGACAAACCTTTTGACTTAAGTATAAGCCGAGGGTGGGAAATGCATTGGTCACAGCCCCCTGGAGTACAGAGCTTCCTGCCCCCTGGAATATATAGCCTGCCTGCCCCCTCGAGTATATAGCCTGCCTGTCTGCCCCCTCGAGTATATAGCCTGCCTGCCCCCTCGAGTATATAGCCTGCCCGCCACCTCTAGTATATAGCCTGCCTGCCCCTTCGGTTATATAGCCTACCTGCTTGCCCCACAAGTATATAGCCTGCCTCCACGAGTATATAGCCTGCCTGCCCCTTGAGTATGTAGCCTGCCAGCCCCTGCCTGTAGGAAAAGAAAAAAGAAAAGTGAACTTGCGACGCTCCCCAGCATCCATCGTGGCTCCGACATCGGCGTGCCGATGTGTGTGCCGATGCGGCTGATGTCACAAAGACTGCGACGGACTGGGAGCCGGGATGTCGGGGCTGTGATGGATGCCGGGGTGAGTTAACAAGGTGAGTTAACATTTAGTTTTTTTCCCCTTGAAAAGCCGAGTTAGGGTTTTTCAGCACATTTTTTGTGCTGAAAAACTAGGCAAAGCAAAACCCCTGATAAGTAGGCAAACATCTACAGATAGCTTATGAGTGTTAATTAGAGAATTGCTTACATTGGCTTAGTGCGGAGTTAGGAAAAAGTTGTTATTCTATACGATTATTCTCTAAAAGAATCTACATAGTAAACTGTGAATAAAAAGTGGCTCCATGATATTTACTTAAGGACATTATAAATGGCCTTTGAACACCATTCACAGTTTTATATATAAAGATAGTATTCAGTACATAGATGTTCTTGCTTTTTATGTTCCTAACTGCATTAACAATTGCAGGATAGACACAAAGCAATTTAGCAGAAAAACTTAAAATAGTTTCATACAGTTTTTTCGTATAACAACAGGCTAACAAGAAGCAAGTGACCATTCTTATGGTCATATATAAGAATGGTAGGCATGCCCTCAACAGCATGTAGTTAATGCATACTCATGGTAAAAATGTCCACCAGAAATCTGCAATCTAACAACAAAAACCAGAGACACACAAGACAAGTACACAAAAGGGAATGACAAAGGGAATGATTCCTACAGGAGAGGATCTTGTCACGGGTCTAGTCTCCCCCTTGATGTCACATCACACCCCAGTAAGGCTCCCATTGAGCCCAGACCTTACTGAAAAAGTCCACTCTGTGACCCATAGATGCTGCTAGGGACTCCATACTTCTAACTTCTCACATTCTCACCGGAAGAGTTGCTTTGGTGGGGGGAGACGACCTCTTCCAGTGATGGACTATCATATACCTGGCTGCAGTAAGGATATGCAAGCTGAGTTTTTATGTTACCTTAGGCAGGGGATGTGGGGGTAAATTAAGCAGGTAGAAGAGGGCTGAGAGGTATCAACAGTGAGAGTACTTTCCGGAGCAATCCCATTATCTCCCCCCAAAATGGCTGAATAAGTGTACAACTCCAGTAGATGTGTTGTAGAGTCCCAACCATTTCCCCACAGTGCCAGCATACACCCGGTATGTTAGAGAAAAGCTGATGTAGTTGAGCAGGAGTATCGTAACAGAAATAAAGCAATATTCAACATTCCACTACTGTACCACATATAAAATAAACAGTTATAAAAACTATCAGCATGATACTTAATATACTGTACAATATGTAGAATAAATTTGAGAACTCTTAGTATTATACAGTATTATCATTAAAAAATGTACAGCGTACCATAGCTTTATGTCTTTATCAAATATGATCGAAGTCTTTATAATTCTGAACACTTAACATACTGTACAAAATGTCATCGAAGACATATTTATGTCAGTTAAGTTCAGTTAATGTATTGGCAGTACTGCCTAGGTTGAAGGGAATTCTCTGACCTAAACTCTCAACTTCAAATGAAGGAATTATATTCAGAAAACCTAATTGCAGCACAGGACATGAGTCCTCTGGTGAGGCTGGAAGGAAAGCAGATACAGGCAGTCCCCTACTTAAGGACACTCGACTTACAGACAACCCATAGTTACAGACAGACCCCTCTGGCCTCTGGTGAAGCTCTTATGCATTTCTATAGTCCCAGATTGCAATAATCAGCTGTAAGGTGTCTGTAATGAAGTTTTATTGATAATCCTTGGTCCTATTACAGCAAAAAATGTTTAAACTCCAATTGTCACTGGGGCCACTGGGGCCAAAGAACAAACCTCCGCACCCTATTTTGTACGTAACCCGGGGACTGCCTGTAATACTTGAAGTTGTTTTTCCTGCATAAAGCTTGAAATTGAGAAAATAGCTGTCAGTCATATACAGTAGGATCTATACAGGATAAATAATGAAATGTTTAAAGGGGTAATCCAGGTATAAGCATAATTAATATTCAAATTGTCCATTAACATATAAGGTAATATGTAATTAATTGTTATATAAAACTTAGCTCCCCTTAACAGAAAAATGATCTGAACATATAGTGTAATGATGAAAAGGAAGATGGAAAAATGGAAGATGGCTGCTCTCTTAACTGTCATGTGGCCATCATAATGTTTGGCTGTATCTGCTTACTTACTGGTTACTGCTAGAATATTAACTCAGAGATCACTGAGATCAACTCGGAGGAGCTGTTACTGAAAACTGAGGCATAATGGTAGTAGTGTTGTTGTAGTATCATGTAACAGCCATCTTGGAAAGCCCAATAAATTTGGTGAATTATAAAAACAAACTATTTAACTATTACATAAATGCCATTGTATTATTGCATTCACTTATTTATAGCATTCTCAGTTTTTGTGCCAGATGTACATATTTGTGGAAAACCCCTTTAAATCAACTGTTATAAATTCTGCTGTTAAAATGTGAAAATCTGAATTTAAGGGTATTTACCATTTCATTATGATTTTCAGATTGGTTTGTTTTGTATCCGTAAGGAAGAAGAATAAGCTTTCCAAAGTTGTGTATTGTAAGGTACATAAGCATATTGGATTGGACCTGTTTAAATAATTTGACCAAAGCTTTGGTTTCAAGTTCTGAAGCAGCACTTGGACCACAAAAAACTATACTATCACAGAAAGTATCTGCTCCAACACCTGAAAATTAAAGTAATACAAAATATATATTAGTAACAACAAAGTCTGCCTTGTGTGCTTGATAAGAACATAAATGATCACATAACTTCATAATATTCTATATGTATTTCTGTGGTTGTCAGTCCCTATCATATAATCAAGTAATAATATTAGCATCAATAAAATGTTATGTTTATTAAGACAAGGTATACTACTACTAATAATAAGCAAATGATTTTGCGGCAGTCAATAACCCCTGTACGAATTATAACATACAGTACATGTACATCATAATCATTAAGGATTTATGAATAGGGCTTAAGGACTGAGCCCTCTCTTTATACATGGTAGGTGTTAGATGCATTTTGCAGCCAACTCCTTCTGCTGACACCCGCTAGCAGTGCTGGCAATGATTGCGGGGGTTAAAAGTTTAAATTCCTGCGGGTGAATGCTGACGGCACATGGGCGCTACCATCTTGGGTTGGATTGTGACTTCCGCTACATCATCAGGTATCTACGATCCGTTCCCATGGCAACCTGGAGTCTGTATGAGTCTCCAAGACCTGTCATTGGGAAGGATCTATAAAAGTGTGCCAAAGGCCATGCAAATTCTCCCCATACTGCAATCCTTTTTTTTTTTTACATTTTTAATGACTTTTTAGACCCTTGAAGGTAGTTTATAAAAAAAATTAAATTAGAAAAATGTTTAAATCACCTTCTTTTTTCTTTATATAAAAAGAAATAATCAAATAAAATCATAAAATTGTACTGCTGCATCCCAAAAGTCCCATTCTATCAACATATGAAAATGGTTATTCCCTGCGATAACCCTTGCAGCAAAAAATAGCGCCCAAAACACCACTTTTTTGCCATCTTGCAAAGAATTTGATATAAAGTGATCAACAGGTTGCACATGTCAGGATTAGGGGTAGCGGACCCACTGTACCACCACGAGCGATGACGTAAGGCAACACCTGGGAGAGGAGTCTTAAGTGGCACCCGGTTTTCACCAGTGCCTGACGCAAAGTGGGTTGGACTTGCTGAGGCAGGAAACCATCAGGTCGTTCCAAAGGCGCGACTTTGCTCGTGGTGGTAGCCAAGGCGAGGTACAGAATTGTAAGGCTGAGACTGAGTCATAGACAGGCTGGAGGTCAGGACAGGTAGCACGGGATCACAGTCAGGAACAAAGCAGAAGGTCAGGGCTGGCAGCAAGGAAGCGAAGTCAGGAACAGAATCACAGAATCACAGAGTCACAACAGAAAATCACACTAATTGCACTAGGAATGGGAGACAAGCACAGGGCTCAAAGATCCGGCAGGGTAAACAGGAAAGGGCTGTCAATTTATCAGGGTTAGGTGGGCAGCCAGCGCCAATCATCGGTGTGCTGGCCCTTTAAATCATACAGAGCCGGCGTGTGGGAACCACCGCTGGAACGAGGGGAGGTAAGAGACGCTATAGCTGGGCACCAGGGGCACAGGGAGGCACACGGGTGCACCTGTGACCCGGGACATCGCAGGGGCACCCGTGACAGCACAATCGCCAGAATGGTAGAACTGTAAATGTCATCACATCCAGCAAAAAATGTAACCTTATAAAGATCCATAATCTGAAGCATGAAAAAATTATTAGCAGATTAGGACAAAGAAAAACATTTTTGCACAAAAGGTTTAAATTTTATAAGGGTATTATCAGAAGAAGACTGCAGGATATTGGTTCCTGGTGTGGGAAAAAAAACCCAAAGACACAGAAAACCACCAATCCCTTAAAAAAATAAAAATGTTAAATGCATATTAGGCTAAGAATCTATAATAGTACTTGTCCTGTATGACAAAAACTTTAAATGTAAAAAAAAAAATAAAGGAAGAACAATGGCCAAAGGAAGAACAATGGCCCAATTTTAATCATCCATCACACAAAAAATATATAAAACAAGATAAAAAATGCTTTACGAATTAAATGGGGAGAAATAAATAATAACTTAATAAATAAATTACTAAGGTCTTTACATAAAAAATAAGCCCTCACACAGCCACATTGACAATAAATGTCAAAAGTTATTTTGCTTGGAAAGGGTCCTAAAATTATATTGCCCTCTGCAACACAATCACAAGCGGCCAATGGGTTGCTATGGAAACTGGGAGCCCAATACTGTATTACATGACAGCCATATTGGTACAACTATTAAGCGTTGCCAAATACAGGACCTAATAGATTATCTAATGACACCATCAAGCTGATCTAATAAAGTACAATACTTATCTACTTAAGGGGTTTTTCCATCTGGACATTCACATTTACTTTAATACCTCTGGAATATTCTTTAAAGGAAACCTACCACTTGTTTTGGCAGGCTTCCTAAAATAAGCTCCGGCACCAGCTCACCCTGAGCTGGTGCCCGATATTGCCATCGGAAACCTGCCACTACAAGTGGTAGGTTTCCTTTAATTGCATGGTACTTTAAAATTTTTTTACCTGTATGAAGATAATTTCCAATGAATGTAGCCATGTTGTCCCTTAAATACGAGACTGCTGTCATTGGATATGACCACCTCCACACTCTGGCAGAGGTGGCCATCCATATGCTATTAATTCATAAATTATTTGCTTGTTTGTTGGTGCAATCACTCCAGCAGAGCTGGATGCTCCATTTCTGAGACCATATGACTACATATAAATATGTGTACATGGAAGATGAAATTAATTAAATGTCCAGATGAGAATACCATTTTTAAGCTGTGAAATTCCAATTGAATTCCTATGCACCAGCAGTTGTCCACTGTACCATCTGCCATTTTATTGCAGGGTCTAGTCCTCCCCTGGGATCAAGGAAAAATTGATCCCTTTAAACACATCCCTTTGCCCCTTTATGTATCCGCAAAAACACATCATTATGTAATAAAAAACATTTTATTTTGCTTTTTTTCCATGCCATTATTGACCTAGTGAATGCCATAGAAAGAATTAAATAAAAACATATTAATTATAGTAGTGGTTAGTATGCGTGTCCCACAAACAGAGGGTCGTCTGATCTTAAATGTCCATGATCAGTCTCCGCATGCTCTTCCTTTCCAGACCTTATGATAGTATGTAGTCTTATTACTTTCACTCCCCTGTACTGCAGACTGGGGGCATCCTCAGCTTATCACTACACTTCTCCCTTCACATCATGTAATTAGATTGAATACTATCATATGGTCCTGAAAGATATAGAATGTGCAGATCAGTCATAGATGTCTAGGTCCATATGATGTGTATTGGTAATGTAACACTCATATTACAAAAACTTGTTATGTGTTTCCACAAAGCTGTAATTATTTTTCCAACGATGGAACTTGTAGTATGAGCTTTACTTTTCATTATTACCACATAGAGGTACATGTAACTCTTAAAATCACTTTTTATTATATTATTCCAGACATATTTAATTATATTATTAAAAATGCTTTTGGTTTTCATTTTTTTAAAATCCAGACTAGACTATTCTGATCCCTGATACAAAGCAAGCCTTTTTATTCTTTCGTAAAGTAGGACAAATACTTGGATGTAGATGGTGGCCATTTAAGAGCCTTTTTCATGCTGACTGTTGCCATAATACATACTGGCTCTGCTTCTAGTGGCACATGAGGGAGAGTTGAGATGGAAATGACTGTTAAAATAACACTTTAGATGCTACTGTCTATTAGCCATGGCATATAAGCAGTTAAACACCATTAACCATTATTTTTCTATGTACAGAGCTGTGTGATGTCTTATTTTCTGCGTAACAAATTGCACTTCGTAGTGATGGTATTAAATATTCCATTCCGTGTACTGGGAAGCAGAAAAAATCTATATGCAGTGAAAATGATGAAAAAACACATTTGCACCAGTCTTGTGGGCTTGGTTTTTACAGCTTTCACTGTGTGCCCCAAATGACAGATCTACTTCATTCATTGGGTCAATACGATCACTGGGATACCAAATTTGTATAGGTTTTATAATATTTTCATACGTTTACAAAAATTAAAACCTCCTGTACAGAAAAAAAATTCTTCATCTTACAGTGTTCTTGCGCTGATAACTTTCTCATACTTTAGTGTACAGAGCTGTGGGTGGTGTAATTTTTTTTGCGACTTCTGATGACGTTTTCAACGCTTTTATTTTTAGAACTGTGCGACCTTTTGATCTTTTTTTATAAATTTTTTTCTATTTTTCAAAATGGCTAATTGCAATTTGCGACTTTGGGTGCTATTTTCCGCTACGGGGTAAAACGTTGTGAAAAACGGTTATTATATTTTGATAGATCAGGCATTTTCGGACGCAGCGATACCTAATGTGTTTAGGATTTTTACTGTTTCTAGGGAAAGGGGGGTGATTTGAATTTTTATGTTTTTTTAATATAATTTTTTTTTTTTACTTTTTTTATTTATTTTTTTTACTATTTTTCAGACTCCCTAGGGTACTTTAACCCTAGGTTGTCTGATTGATCCTACCATACACTGCCATACTACAGTATGGCAGTATATGGGGATTTTGCATACCATCTATTACAATGTGCAGATCGCACATTGTAATAGATAGCCTCGATCATGACAGCCTCGGATCTTTGTGTGATCCGAGGATGTCATAACAACGGATCTCCGCTCCCCGGTGACGTCACGGGGAGTGACGATCAGAGCCAAGACGGCGGCGCCCACCCGCCGCCGGCTCTTTAATGCCGCCGGCAGCTTTGCCAAAGGGTTAACGGTGTTAGTGATGGGAGTTTGCTTCATTATGAAGCAAATGCCCAGTGAGTATGAAGAGGGCTCAGCCCGTGAGCCCTCTTCATACTCCCCCATGCGCAGCAAGACGTAAGGGTACGTCTTATTGCGCTATGGGGTTAAACAAAGTAACTGGTATTGATACAGCCCAGAGTCAGCCCCTTGTCAGTTCTTTACATGCATGGTACTGAGAGGGAAATACCTCTCTTATGTCCCTTACATGTACGATTCAGAGTGTGAAGGGGTTAATTCTTCCACTTTTATTCAGACAGAGTACATAATTTACTTTTTATATCTTTACATATTTTTTTAAAAGAATAAACTAGAACAAACATATCTATCATAATTTTATATATCTGTAAGTAGAACATACTACACCAGTGTGCATCAAAATTGCGGTTGAGGTCTACTCCAAAACAGGTTCCCCCATTTTGAGGTGAACGATTCTTTCTCCACAAACGTTCCTGATATGGAGAAGGAAAATAAATGATGCATCAACTTCATGATTTCTTATTTTTGCTTAAAAATAATAGCCTCCCCAATTCAGCCTTGAAGTGTTACTTTTATGTAACCTATTTAATTTAAACGGAACCTATCATCAGGAAGGTAATGTTTATATGATGACAGGTTCCAATAGCCTCAGGCATGTTGATTTAAAAAAGCCTTTGTTCTGTATCTGAATAATGCCAGTTCTTTTGTTTTGCAATTGTTTCGTTAGCATTACTTGGCTCCCTGCCAGCAGTGTGTGATGAGTCCCAGGGGAGGGGGGGGCAGTTTAAATGAGAATTGCCTGTGGTGGTGAGCTGATGTACATGGGGCAGGGAGAAGGGGAGAGGCTGAGGGAGGGGGGAGGGAAAAGGCAATGAGTAGGGAGGAGGCATTGAGAAGAGAAAAAGATGAACAGTGCCATTTGAATAATGCCATTAGAATTGCCCCTCCCCCCTATTTGGAGAATCTCCACACACTGCTGGCATGGGGTTAGTTAATGTTAAAGAAATTATTAAAAAGTACCTGTAGGCATTTTTAAAATAAACATGCCAGAGACTATTGGAACCTGTCTTCATATAATAATCACCTTCCTGATGACAGGTTCCTTTAACAATGTATAATAGGTTCCCTTAACAATATATAATATTTTTGGTCAAGTAAACCATAAAGTTTAACTAAACTTTTAAGTCACTTTCAATTAATTAATAGTGCAGATGACAAAAGTGAACTTTATTAAAGAGAAAATGTTTTTCTTTTTTCCCCATTTCTTTCTGCTTCAAGAAATGTATAGAAACCAACTTATTGCATACAAATAGAGAGGCTTTCTAAAAAATTTGAAAGGAGCAACACAACACACACTGTATATCATTCATGCATAAATCTTCTTGGACGTTATCTTAACAGCTTCAAATAATGTTATAGGTGATGGTAATATAAAGGACATGCACTTACTCTGAAATTCACTATTACATGGTTATGATTCATCTGGTGACATCTTGTGGTATGCAAGTCTATTGTCAAGGGCTTTTTTAAGAGTATATTTGTTGGCTTACACGTCATATGCCACTAAACTCTGGATGTCTAGGAGTGCAGATGTATTGTGATATAATTGCAACTTCTGTTATGTTTATATTTCAACAAAAATCTTCCTGATTAACCACATTATAGCTTTATGTATGAGTTATATATTTAGTTCATAGTACAATCATAATT
This sequence comes from Engystomops pustulosus, assembly GCA_019512145.1. NCBI lineage: Eukaryota > Metazoa > Chordata > Amphibia > Anura > Leptodactylidae > Engystomops > Engystomops pustulosus. The sequence continues at coordinate 81,910 of WNYA01000735.1, read as the reverse complement.
CAAGACATTTCAGAATCTTACCGTTGTCCAAGTATAAATATATCCGTCAACATTTAAGACAGGTATAACATAAAAATCTACTTGTCTGAGCAGCTTGTTGATTAAAGGATCGCTCTTTCGTCTTTCTAGTATCTAGAGAAAAATTGGTTGATTATAAAATGCAAAAGATATATCAAGCTTAGAACCAATTCTTTTAATTGTAAGTAAGTCTACAAAACAAACTATAGCTCACTGTGCTACACAGTTTCTGTAACTACGATTTAACTCTATGGAAATTACAGAAGCATTACTTTTCTTACATTTTAACTTCCTAAATTATGTGATACTCTAATATCTGTGCTTGTTCGGGATTCTATGCTCTCCTATGTCCATAAATTATGGCTGAAGTGTGATGCGGTTACATTCTGTCCTTACTCGTCTAAACACTACTTTACTACTTTTCTATCTGTCTTAATTGATTTCATCCGTAACTGTCTGTCTCAGTAACGTTAGCTGAGATGGACAGAATAATCCTCCACTGTCATTTTTCCCCTTCCGGTCTGCCTTGTCTGGATCTCTGGTTCACTCTGGAACTGGTTCAATCGTTTTCTTGACTTGAACATCTCAGAAATGTTTTGCCAGCTATTTCCTAAGCTATGTACTGCATTTTCCTCTTTGTTCTGACCCATACTTGTCAATTACTCTTCTGTGTTGTATTGTCCTCTCCAGGGCCGGTTCTAGACCGGTTTATGACCAGTCACAGTCAGCAAGAGGCTCCCTTTAGTATGGTAAAACAAACTGTAATTTTAGAGAATTTTATAGGAGATAGATAGATCATGGGTAATTGATGGACACATGGTGGCTCGTGGTTAGCACTACATCTTGCGGCGCTGGTCAACATCTGCAGAGTTTGTATGTTCTCTCTGTGTCTGGTGGGTTTCCTCCGGGTCCTCCAGTTTTCTAACACACTCCCAAAATTATTGTGTAGGTTGATTAGACTGTGAGGCCCATTGGGGACAGGGACCGATATTTTCTGAAAACAGATACTTGCCTCCATTTTCAAAATTGCATCAAAGAGTTTATAGACATAGCCGCCTTCATGCATTTTTGATTCAAACTGAAACATTTTTATAAATATACTTAAAATTTGACTTTGATGGCAAAAAATATAGTTCCAAACAGAAAAATTTACCTTCACATCTCTAAATGTCATAGATGGACATGTGTAGAGTTCATAAAATGTCCCATATTGATATGGTCACATAAATAAATCCACATAATATCACACTGTAATAACTAGATATCTGCTTTCCAGCTAAGAATTTTAAGACAGTCACAACCTGTCAAAATATATCAATAAAAACAGACATACTGTGTACTCTGGCGACTGTAGCTCCATGTATGGCTGTGTACTGCAGCTGTAGCTCCATGTATGGCTGTGTACTGCAGCTGTAGCTCCATGTATGGCTGTGTACTGCAGCTGTAGCTTCCATGTATGGTGCTGTGTACTGCGGCTGTAGCTCCATGTATGCTGTGTACTGCGGCTGTAGCTCCATGTATGGACTGTGTATGCGCTGTGGCCCATGTATGGCTGTGTAATGCATACTCGTACTCTCCTGTATGGTTGTGTATCTGCGGCAGTATCTCCATGTATGGCGGGTATGTACTGTGGTATGGCTGTGTACTGTGGCTGTAGCTCCATGTATGGCTGTGTACTGTAACTGTAGCTCCATGTATGGCTGTGTACTGCGGCTGTAGCTCCATGTATGGCTGTGTACTGTGGCTGTAGCTCCATGTATGGCTGTGTGCTGTAGCTCCATGTATGGCTGTGTACTGCGGCTGTAGCTCCATGTATGGCTGTGTACTGCGGCTGTAGCTCCAAGTACGGCTGTAGCTCCATTTATGGCTGTGTTTCTTTGTGTTTCTAAGTGTTAATAAAACTGAGATATTAACTGTTAAATTGCCGTTGGGATGATTGTTATATATAAAAATGGCACCTGATATTCTTTAAACCTGAATATCTTTGGATCCCTGGTACCTAGAAACAAAATTACACAAAAAGGGACAAACCTTTTGACTTAAGTATAACCGAGGGTGGGAAATGCCATAGCGTTCACAGCCCCCTGGAGTCCGAGAGCTTCCCTGCCCCCGGGAATATATAAGCCTGCCTTGCCCCCCTGGACGAGTATATAGCCTGCCTTTCTGCCCCCTCGAGTATATAGCCTGCCTGCCCCTCGAGTATATAGCCTCTGCACGCCACTCTGTATATAGCCGCCTTGCATGCCTGCCTCCTTCGTTATTAGCCTACTGCTGCCCACCAAGTATATAGCCTGCCTCCCAGAGTATATAGCCTCCTGCCCCTTGAGTATGTAGGCTGCAGTCCCCATGCCTGTAGGAAAAGAAAAAGAAAAGTGTACTTGCGCCCGCCCTACGCATCCATTGGCTCCACATCGGTGCCGATTGTGTGCCGACTGCGGCCTGATGTGTCACAAAGACTGCGTACGGCTGGGAGCCGGGAATGAGGGGCTGTGACTGGATTGCCGGGTGAGTTAACAAGGTGAGTTAACATTTAGTTTTTCTTCCCCTTTGACAAAGCCGAGTTAGGGTTTTTCAGTCAACATTTTTTGGCTGGAAAACCTGGCAAACTAAAACACCCTCTAATTAGGAGCAAACATCTACAGATAGCTTATGAGTGTTAATTAAGAATTGCTTACATTAGCTTAGTGCGGAGATTAGGAAAAAGTTGTTATTCTATACGATTACTCTCTAAAGAATCTAACATAGTAAACTGTGAATAAAAAGTGGCTCCATGATATTTACTTAAGGACATATAATGGCCTTGAACACCATTCACGTTTATATATATAAAGATAGTATTCAGTACAATAATGTTCTTGCTTTTATGTTCCTAACTGCATTAACAATGCAGGTACGTAGCACAAAGCAATTTAGCAGAAAAACTTTAAAATAGTTTCATACAGTTTTTCGTATAACAACAGGCTAACAAGAAGCAAGTGACCATTCTTATGGTCATAAATAGAAGGTAGGCATGCCCTCAACAGAGTAGTTATGACATACTCCATGGTAAAAATGAGGTCCCACAAAATCTGCAATCTAACAAAACAAAACCAGAGACACCAAGACAAGTACAAAAGGGAATGACAAAGGGAATGATTCCTCAGGAAAGGATCTTGTCAACGGGTCTAGTCTCCCCCTTGATGTCACATCACACACACCAGTAAGGCTCCATTGAGCCCAGACCTTACTGAAAAAAGTCACTCTGTGACCCATAGATGCTGCTAGGAGACTCCATACTTCTAATTCTCACATTCTCACCGGAAGAGTTGCTTTGGGTGGGGGGACGACCTCTTCCAGTGATGGACTATCATATACCTGCTGCAGTAAGGATAGCAAGCTGAGTTTTTATGTTACCATTAGGCAGGGGATGTGGGGTAAATTAAGCAGGTAGAAGAGGGCTGAGAGGTATCACAGTGAGAGTACTTTCCGGAGCAATCCCATATCTCACCCCAAAATGGCTGAATAAGTGTACAACTCCAGTAGATGTGTTGTAGAGTCCCAACCATTTCCCACAGTGCCAGCATACACCCGGTATGTTAGAGAAAAGCTGATGTATGTGAGCAGGAGTATCGTAACAGAAATAAAGCAATATTCAACATTCCACTACTGTACCACATATAAAATAAACAGTTATAAAAACTATCAGCATGATACTTAATATACGTACAATATGTAGAATAAATTTAGAACTCTTAGTATTATACAGTATTATCATTAAAAAATGTACAGCGTACCATAGCTTTATTGTCTTTATCAAATATGGATCGAAGTCTTTATAATTCTGAACACTTAAATATGTACAAAATGTCATCGAAGACGTATTATGTCAGTTAAGTTCAGTTAATGTATTGGCAGTACTGCCTAGGTTGAAGGGAATTCTCTGACCTAAACTCTCAACTTCAAAGAAGGAATTATATATTCAGAAAACCTAATTGCAGCACAGGACATGATCCTCTGGTGAGGCTGGAAGGAAAGCCGATACAGGCAGTCCCCTACTTAAGGACACTCGACTTACAGACAACCATAGTTACAGACAGACCCCTGGCCTCTGGTGAAGCGCTTATGCATTTCTATAGTCCCAGATTGCAATAATCAGCGTAAGGTGTCTGTAATGAAGTTTTTATGATAATCCTTGGTCCTATTACAGCAAAAAATGTTTAAAACTCCAATTGTCACTGGGCCACTGGGCCAAAGAACAAACCTCCGCACCCTATTTTGTACGTAACCCGGGGACTGCCTGTAATACTTGAAGTTGTTTTTTCCTGCATAAAGCTTGAATTGAGAAATAGCTGTCAGTCATATACAGTAGGATCTATACAGGATAAATAAGAAATGTTTAAAGGGTAATCCAGGTATAAGCATAATTAATATTCAAATTGTCCATTAACATATAAGGTAATTGTAATTAATTGTTATATAAACTTAGCCCCCTTAACAGAAAAATGATCTGAAACCTATAGTGTAATTATGAAAAGGAAGATGAAAATGGAAGATGTGCTGCTCTCTTAACTGTATGTGGCCATCATGAATGTTGGCTGTATCTGCTACTTACTGGTTCTACTGCTAGAATATTAACTCAGAGATCACTGAGATCAACTCGGAGGAGCTTTACTGAAAAATGAGGCATAATGGGAGTAGTGTTTGTTGTAGTATCAGTAACAGCCATCTTGAAAGCCCAATAAATTTTGGGAATTATAAAAACAAACTATTTAACTAGTACATACATCCATGTATTATTGCATTCACTTATTTATAAGCATTCTCAGTTTTGTGCCAGATGTACATATTTGTGGAAAACCCCTTTAATCAACTGTTATAAATGCTGCTGTTAAAATGTGAAAATCTGAATGAAGGGTATTTACCATTCTATTAGATTTTCAGATTGGTTTGTTTTATCCGTAAGGAAGAAGAATAAGCTTCAAAGTTGTGTATTGTAAGGTACATGAAGCATATTGATTGCCCTGTTTAAATAATTTTGACCAAAGCTTGTGTTTCAAGTTCTGAAGCAGCACTTGACCACAAAAAACTATCTATCACAGAAAGTAATCTGCTCAACACCTGAAATTAAAGTAATACAAAATATATATAGTAACAACAATCTGCCTTGTGTGCTTGATAAGAACATAAATGATCAATACTTCATAATATTCTATATGTATTTCTGTGGTTGTCAGTCCCTATCATATAATCAAGTAATAATATTAGCATCAATAAAAGTATGTTTATTAAACAAGGTATACTACTACTAATAATAATCAATGATTTGCGGCATCAATAATACCCCTGTACGAATTGTATACAGACGTACATGTACATCATAATCATTAAGGATTTATGAATAGGGCTTAAGGACTGAGCCCTCTCTTTATACATGGTAGGTGTTGGATGCATTTGCAGCCAACTCCTCTGCTGACACCGCTAGCAGTGCTGGCAATGATTGCGGGGTTAAAAGTTTAAATTCCTGCGGGTGAATGCTGACGGCACAGGGGCGCTACCATCTGGGTTGGATTGTGACTTCCGCACATCATCAGGTATCACGATCTTCCCATGGCAACCTGGAGTTCTGTATGAGTCTCCAAGACCTGTCATTGGAAGGATCTATAAAAGTGTGCCAAAGGCCATGCAAATTCTCCCCATACTGCAATCCTTTTTTTTTTTTTATTTTTAATGACTTTTAGACCCTTGAAGGTAGTTTATAAAAAAAATTAAATTAGAAAAATGTTTAAATCACCTTCTTTTTTCTTTATATAAAAAGAAATAATCAAATAAATCATAAAATTGTACTGCTGCATCCCAAAAGTCCCATTCTATCAACATATGAAAGGTTATTCCCTGCGATAACCCTTGCAGCAAAAATAGCGCCCAAACACCACTTTTTGCCATCTTGCAAAGAATTTGTATATGGATCAAAATGTTGCACATGTCAGCATTAGGGGTAGCGGACCCACTGTACCACACGAGCGATGACGTAAGGCAACACCTGGGAGAGGAGTCTTAGTGGCACCGGTTTTCACCAGGCCTGACGCAAAGTGGGTTGGACTGCTAGGCAGGAAACCATCAGGTCGTTCAAAGGCGCGACTTGCTCTTGGTGGTAGCAAGGCAGGTACAAGTGTAAGGCTGAGACTGATCATAGACAGGCTGGATGGTCAGGACAGGTAGCACGGATCACAGTCAGGAACAAAGCAGAAGGTCAGGGCTGGCAGCAAGGAAGCGAAGTCAGGAACAGAATCCAGAAATCCAGAGTCACAACAGAAAATCAAACTAATTGCACTAGGAATGGGAGACAAGCACAGGGCTCAAAGATCCGGCAGGGTTAAACAGGAAAGGGCTGTCAATTTATCAGGGTTAGTGGGCACCAGCGCCAATCATACTTGTGTGCTGGCCTTTAAATCATACAGAGCCGGCGTGGGAAACCACCGCTGGAACGAGGGGAGGTAAGAGACGCTATGCTGGTGCACCAGGGCACAGGGACACACGGGTGCACCTGACCCGGGACATCGCCGGGGCACCCGTGACAGCACAATCGCCAGAATGGTAGAATGTAAATGTCATCACATCCAACAAAAATGTAACCTTATAAGATCCATAATCTAAGCATGAAAAAATTATTAGCAGATTAGGACAAAGAAAAACATTTTTGCACAAAGGTTTAATTTTTATAAGGGTATTTCAGAAGAAGACTGCGGATATTGGTTCCTGGTGTGGGAAAAAAAAAACCCAAAGACACAGAAAACCACCAATCCCTTAAAAAAATAAAAATGTTAAATATGCATATTACTAAGATCTATAATAGTACTTGTCCTGATGACAAAAACTTAAATGTAAAAAAAAAATAAAGGAAGAACAATGGCCAAAGGAGAACAATGGCCCAATTTAATCATCCTCACACAAAAATATATAAAACAAGATAAAAATGCTTACGAATATTAAATGGGGAGAAAAAATAATACTTTAAATAAATTACTAAGGTCTTTACATAAAAAATAAGCCCTCACACGCCACATTGACAATAAATGTCAAAGTTATTTTGCTTGGAAGGGTCCTAAAATTATATTGCCCTCTGCAACACAATCACAAGCGGCCAATGGGTTGCTATGGAAACTGGGCCCAATACTGTATTACATGACAGCCATATTGGTACAACTATTAAGCGTTGCCAATACAGGACCTAATAGATTATCTAAGACACAATCAAGCTGACTAATAAAGTACAATACTTATCTACTTAAGGGGTTTTTCCATCTGACATTCACATTTACTTTAATACCTCTGGAATATTCTTTAAAGAAACCTACACTTGTAGTGGAAGGTTTCCGATGGCATATCGGGCACCAGCTCAGGGTGAGCTGTGCCGGAGCTTATTTTAGTTAGTGTTTTAAACGCGGTATCGGTCGTTTAAAAAACACTTTTTAAACGTTGTAGCCGGCGCAGGCAGGTACGCGCTCGGCGCTTACCGTGCACACGGCTGCATGGAAGTGAATGAGAGCCGCGCCCATGGTAAGCGCCGAGCGCGTACCGTCTGCGCCGGCTACAACTTTAAAAAGTGTTTAAACCGCGATACCGCGGTTCAAAACACTAACAAAATAAGCTCCGCACCAGCTCACCCTGAGCTGGTGCCCGATATTGCCATCGGAACCTGTCCACTACAATGGTAGGTTTCCTTTATTTGCTGGTCTTTAAATTTTTTACCTGTATGAAATAATTCCAATGTAATGTAGCCATGTTGTCCCTTAAATAGAGGACTGCTGTCATTGGATATACCACCTCCACACTCTGGCAGAGGTGGCCATCCATATGCTATTAATTCATAAATTATTTGCTTTTTGTTTTTGTTGGTGCATCATCCACTCAGCAAGCTGGATGCTCCTTTTGAGACCATATGACTACATATAAATATTGACATGGAAGATGAATTAATTAAATGTCAGATGAGAATACCATTTTTAGCTGTGAAATTCCAATGAATTCCTATGCACCAGCAGTTGTCCCACTGTAACCATCTGCCATTTTATTGCAGGGTCTAGTCCTCCCCTGGGATCAAGGAAAAATTGATCCCTTTAAACACATCCCTTTGCCCCTTTATGTATCCGCAAAACACATCATTATGTAATGAAAAACATTTTATTTTGCTTTTTTCCATGCAATTATTGACCTAGTGAATGCCATAGAAAGAATTAAATAAAAACATATTAATTGTAGTAGTGGTTTAGTATGGTGTCCCACAACAGAGGGTCGTCTGATCTAAATGTCCATGATCAGTCTCGCATGCTCTCCTTCCAGACCTTATGATATTATGTAGTCTTATTACTTTCACTCCCCTGTACTGCAGACTGGGGGCATCCTCAGCTTATCACTACACTCTCCCTTCACATCATGTAATTAGATTGAATCTATCATATGGTCCTGAAAGATATAGAATGTGCAGATCAGTCATAGATGTCTAGGTCCATATGATGTGTATGGTAATGTAACACTCATATTACAAAAACTTGTTAGTGTTTCCACAAAGCTGTAATTATTTTCCAACGATGGAACTTGTATATAGCTTACTTTTCATTATTACCACTAGAGGTACATGTAACTCTTAAAATCACTTTTTATTATATTATTCCAGACCTTTTAATTATATTTAAAAATGCTTTTGGTTTTCATTTTTTAAATCAACTAGGACTCTTCTGATCCTGATACAAAGCAAGCCTTTTATTCTTTCGTAAAGTAGGACAATACTTGGATGTAGATGGTGGCCATTATGAGCCTTTTTCATGCGGACTTTTGCATATACATATGGCTCTGCTTCTAGTGGCACATGAGGGAGAGTTGAGATGGAAATGACTGTTAAAATAACACTTAGATGCTACTGTCTATTAGCCATGGCATTAAGCAGTTAAACACCATTAACCATTATTTTTCTATGTACAGAGTGTGTGATGTCTTATTTTCTGCGTAACAATGGCACTTCGTAGTGATGTATTAAATATTCCTTCCGTGTACTGGAAGCAGAAAAAATCTATATGCAGTGAAATGATGAAAAAACACATTTGCACCAGTCTTGTGGGCTTGGTTTTTACAGCTTTCACTGTGTGCCCCAAATGACAGATCTACTTCATTCATTGGGTCAATACGATCACTGGGATACCAAATTTGTTAGGTTTATAATATTTTCATACAAGTTAAAAAATTAAACCTCCTGTACAGAAAAAAATTCTTCATCTTACAGTGTTCTTGCGCTAATAACTTTCTCATACTTAAGTGTACAGAGCTGTGGGTGGTGTATTTTTTTTTGCGACTTCTGATGACGTTTTCAACGCTTTTATTTTTAGAACTGTGCGACCTTTTGATCTTTTTTTATAGATTTTTTTTCTATTTTTCAAAATGGCTAATTGCAATTTGCGACTTGGCGCTATTTTCCGCTACGGGTAAAACGCTTGAAAAAACGGTTATTATATTTTGATAGATCAGGCATTTCGGACGCAGCGATCCTAATGTGTTTAGGATTTTAACTGTTTATTTATATTTATATCAGTTCAGGGAAAGGGGGGTGATTTGATTTTTATTGTTTTTTAATATAATTTTTTTTTTTACTTTTTTTATTTATTTTTTTATTATTTTTCAGACTCCCTAGGGTACTTAACCTAGGTTGTCTGATTGATCCTACCATACACTGCCATACTACAGTATGGCAGTATATGGGGATTTTGCATACCATCTATTCAATGTGCAGATCGCACATTGTAATAGATAGCCTCGATCATGACAGCCTCGGATCTTTGTGTGATCCGGGATGTCATAACAACGGACGCCGCTCCCGGGACGTCACGGGGACTGACGATCGGAGCCAAACGGCCGGCCCCACCGCCACCGGCTCTTTAATGCCGCCGCAGCTTTGCCAAAGGGTTAACGGTGTTAGTGATGGGAGTTTGCTTCATTATGAAGCAAATGCCCAGTGAGTATGAAGAGGGCTCAGCCCGTGAGCCCTCTTCATACTCCCCCTGCGCAGCAAGACGTAAGGGTACGTCTTATTGCGCTATGGGGTTAAACAAAGTAACTGGTATTGATACAGCCCAGAGTCAGCCCTTGTCAGTTCTTTACATGCTGGTACTGAGAGGGAAATACTCTCTCTATGTCCCTTACATGTACGATTCAGATTGTGAAGGGGTTAATTCTCCACTTTTATTCAGACATAGTAATAATTTACTTTTATATCTTTACATATTTTTTTAAAAAATAAACTAGAACAACATACTCTATCATAATTTTATATATCTGTAAGTAGAACATACACACCAGTTGTTCATCAAAATTGCGGTTGAGGTCTTACTCCAAACCGGTTCCCCATTTTGAGGTGAACGATTCTTTCTCCACAAACGTTCCTGATATGGAGAAGGAAAATAAATGATGCATCAACTCATGATTTCTTATTTTTGCTTAAAATAATACGCCTCCCCAATTACCTTGAAGTGTTACTTTTATGTAACCTATTTAATTTAAACGGAACCTATCATCAGGAAGGTAATGTTATATGATGACAGGTTCCAATAGCCTCAGGCATGTTGATTTAAAAAAAGCCTTTGTTCTGTATCTAAAAATGCCAGTTCTTTTGTTTTGCAATTGTTTCGTTAGCATTACTTGGCTCCCTGCCAGCAGTGTGTGTGAGTCCCAGGGAGGGGGGGGCAGTTTAAAGAAGAATTTGGCTGTGGTGTGAGCTGATGTGACATGGGCAGGGAGGGGGGGAGAGGCTGAGGAGGGGAGGGAAAAGGCAATGATAGGGCGGAGGCATTGAGAAGAAAAAGATGAACAGTGCCATTGAATAATGCCATTAGAATTGCCCCTCCCCCCTATTTGGAGAATCCCACCACTGCTGGCATGGGGCGTTAGTTAATGTTAGAATTATTTAAAAGTACCTGTAGGCATTTTAAATAAACATGCCAGAGACTATTGGAACCGTTCTTCATATAATTAATCACCTTCCTGATGACGGTTCCTTTAAAATGTATAATACGGTTCCGCTTAACAATATATAATTTTTTGGTCAGTAAACCATAAAGTTTAACTAAACTTTTAAGTCACTTTCATTAATTAATATGCAGATGACAAAAGTGAACTTTATTAAGAGAAAATGTTTTTCTTTTTTCCCCATTTCTTTTGCTTCAAGAAATGTATAGAAACCAACTTATTGCATACAAATAGAGGGCTTCTAAAAATTTGAAAGGAGCACCACAACACACACACACTGTTATATCATTCATGCATAATCTTCTTGGACGTATCTTAACAGCTTCAAATAATGTTATAGGTGATGGTAATAAAGGATATGCACTTACTCTGAAATTCACTATTACATGTTATGATTCATCTGGTGACATCTGTGGTATGCAGTCTATTGTCAAGGGCTTTTTTAAGAGTATATTTGTTGGCTTACACGTCATATGCCACTAAACTCTGGATGTCTAGATGCAGATGTATTGTGATATAATTGCAACTTCTGTTTGTTTTATATTTCAACAAAAATCTCCTGATGACCACATTATAGCTTTATGTATGAGTTATATATTTAGTTTCAAGTACATCATATTCAGACATTTCAGAACTTACCGTTGTCCAGTATAAATATATCCGTCAACATTTAAGACAGGTATAACATAAAAATCTACTTGTCTGAGCAGCTTGTTGATTAAGGATCGATCTCTTCTCGTCTTTCTAGTTATCTAGAGAAAAATTGGTTGATTATAAAATGCAAAAGATATACAAGCTTAGAAGACCAATTCTTTAATTGAAGTAAGTCTACAAAACAAACTATAGCTCACTGTGCTACACGTTTCTGTAACTACGATTTAACCTCTATGAAATTACAGAAGCATTACTTTTCTTACATTTTACTTCCTACATTATGTGATACTCTAATATCTGTGCTTGTTTCGGGATTCTATGCTCACCTATGTCCATAAATTATGGCTGAAGTGTGATGCGGTTACATTCTGCCTTATCGTTCTAAACACTACTATACTACTTTTCTATCTGTCTTAATTGATTTAATCCGTAACTGTCTTCAGTAACGTTAGCTGAGATGGACAGAATAATCCTCCACGTCATTTTTCCCCTTCCGGTCTGCCTTGTCTGGATCTCTGGTTCACTCTGGTCTGGTTCAATCGTTTCCTTGACTTGAACATCTCAGAAATGTTTTGCCGCTATTTCCTAAGCTTGTACGGCATTTTCCTCTTTGTTCTGACCCTACTGGTCAATACTCATCTCGTGTTGTATTGTCCCTCCAGGGCCGGTTCTAGACCGGTTTATGACCATCACATTCAGCAAGAGGCTCCCTTTAGTATGGTAAAAAACAACTGTAATTTGAAGAATTTGATAGGAGATAGATAGATCATAGGGATATTGATGGACAGCATGGTGGCTCATGTGTAGCACTACAGCTTTGCGGGCGCTGGTCAACATCTGCAAAGAGTTGTATGTTCTCTCTGTGTCGCGTGGTTCCTCCGGGTCTCCGTTTTCTAACACACTCCCAAAAATTAGTGTACGTCTTTGATGATATGATTAGACTGTGAGGCCCATTGGGGACAGGACCGATATTTCTGAAAACAGATACTTGCCCCATTTTCAAAATTGCATCAAAGAGTTTATAGACATAGGCGCCTTCTGCTTTTGATTCAAACTGAAACATTTATAAAATATACTTAAAATTTGACTTTGATGGCAAAAAAATATTTCCAAACAAAAAAAATATACAATACCTTCACATCCTCCTAATGTCATAGATGGACATGTGTAGAGTTAAATGTCCCATATTGTTATGGTCACATAAATAAATCCACATAATATCACACGGTAATAACTAGATATCTGCTTTCCAGCTAGAAATTTTAAGACAGTCACAACCGCTGCAAAATATAATCAAAAACAGACAAATCACTGTGTACTGCGACTGTAGCCTCCATGTATGGCTGTGTACGCAGCTGTAGCTCCATGTATGGCTGTGTACGGCAGCTGTAGCTCCATGTGGCGTGTACTGCAGCTGTAGCTCCATGTATGGCTGTGTACTGCGGCTGTAGCTCCATGTATGGCTGTGTACTGCGGCTGTAGCTCCATGTATGACTGTGTATGCAGCTGTGGCTCCATGTATCGTGCTGGTATTACTGCACTGTAGCTCCATGTATGGTTGTGTACTGCGGCAGTAGCTCCATGTATGCTGTGTCCTGTGGCTGTAGCTCCATTTCTGGCTGTGTACTGCGGCTGTAGCTCCATGTATGGCTGTGTACCTGTGGCGGCTGTTAGCTCCATGTCTGCTGTGTACTGTGGCTGTCTCCTAAGTCGGCTGAGCTCCATTTATGCTGTGTTTCTTTGTGTTTCTAAGTGTTATAAAACTGAGAATTTAACTGTTAACTGCTGTTGGGATGATTGTTATATATAAAATGGCACCTGATATTCTCATTTAAACCTGAATATCTTTGGATCCCTGGTACCTAGAAACAAAATTCAAGATTCATTTGAAAGAAGAGATTCTCCCCTTTCAGGGGGCCCTGGGCAATTGCCCCCTTTGCCTACCCATAGCGCCGGCCCTGGTCCTCTCATTGGGGCACATTTACTAAGGGCCAGTTTTCTGGCAGACTTTGCATGCTCTTTTAGGTGTAAACTGTTTGCACAAGTAAGTAAGCGTCTCTACCCCATTTATGTCGCCCACGACCCTTTTGTGGCGCGGCTGCACTAGGCATCATGCAACACAAATTAGGTGGCGTTTCAGTGATAAGTCAAACATTGCGCCAGATTTATCATGAAAAATCCGACAGATGTCTTGAGTCCTATGTTAAAGATGTACCACAAAAAAGTTGGTAAACTCTGTCAGGTCAGTGCAGGGGGTGCCAGATTCATGAAGAACGGGCGCCAGAAATCATGAATCTGGCGCTACCTGCATTATATACAGGCAAACTGCATTTAGTGCAGTTTGCACTACTCTTAGTAAATATGACCCATTGAGGCTTATTTACTAAGGTCCGTGGGCGCACTTTCATTGTTTTTTCCGACGTTTTTGGGACAGGTATTTAACTAGATGATCCGACTGATACAGACTGAAAATTGTATCACAAGATCAAGCACTTCCATGCAGCAGAAAGAGGAAGGTGAACTTCGGCGGACCTGAGCAGGGAAGCCACACATGCAGGATATCGGGCGGACAATCTTAGCAGCACAGTGCATTCCAGTCAGACAATTCACTTTCGGGAAACTCTGCGAACAGGTCAGTAAATGTGCCCCATTGTCTCCATATTTGCACTTTGGTGCTAACCAGTTGTCACTGACCACGTAGGGTAAAGATTAGGTAGGAACAGCTGGGAAGGTGGTTTAGCATTAGGCTTCACTGTCCTTGTCTGTACTTCTAGTCTATTTAAGCCATTACCCTACAGCAGCATTAAACATACCTCTCTCATAAACCACTGGCAATATGCTACAGCAATCCATTCACGTGCATGAATGCCACAATCCATTAGTATAACTTTCTTTGTCTTTTCTGATGGCCATCCAACCTGTAAAATAGAAAAACATAAAGTTTGTAAATATTAATTAAAAAAAAAAGTTTATTACAATTCTAGGTTTTCTTTTAGATGATATGCTTATCTATTGCAATAGAGAAACCTCTATTGGAGGTTGTGGCTCTAAGGAGAAGGTGTATATGAAATAAAAGTGCATTGTAAAAGTATGAGATCCTGCTCTGCCCCTTTTTTGAATGTTTCCACTGCTGAACTTGTCTACATTAAAAAAAATAGCTTGTCCTGGACCCACCTTCCCTATGCTCTGAACCATCCTGTAATAAATCCTGAAATAAAGGATAGTATCAAAAGGCTGGAGGTTCTGCCTACTGATACCAATGTTGGACAATAGCAACGAGACATTCTGCATCAAATCTTGCTAAACAACACTAAAATCCAAGAAAACTAGTACTCCCACAACTTTTCTCCCCAAGATTCGCAATGTACATACAGTACATAGATAAGATAATCCTTCAACTGGTGGCTGCTTTTGTGAGGTTTTACTTCTGGTGCTTTGTGTTGCCAATTGACTAGCAATAATAGACAGAACCTTATGTGTGGACAGGAAAGTTTCTTCCTAGGGTGATAAATCTCAATGGAAATACCTCCTCTGGTAGGACAGACACAGTGCTGATGTGTATTAGCCATAGTATTGTTATCTCTCTACAGCAGTGATGGCAAACCTTTTAGAGACCGAGTGCCCAAACTACAATAAAGACCCGCTTATTTATCGCAAAGTGCTAACATAGAAATTTAATTTGTGATTTATACTCCCTTCTCTGTCTCAGTTTTCGTTGATACCAGCCCCTAAGGACAGAAAATAGTCCCAGGTACAGCTGTCACTTTAAAATAGCTCTGTGCACAGCAAGTCCTGGGCTGTCTGGGACTGCAGGTATATACCTGGAGTCATCTCTGTTGATGGCCTGAGTGCCCACAGAAAGGGCTCTGAGTGCCACCTCTGGCACCAGTGCCATAGGTTAGCCATCACTGCTCTACAGTCTACTTATGAGAATTTAAATGTATACAGTATATTTTACTTTTACCATATTAGCAACATTCTAACTATACAAACGTATTACATCTGAAGCTTCTTGTACTTACTTTGAAGTAGTAGATTGGCCTCTGTTCATGTGTATGTCCCAGATAATGTTGCGTTACCACATCACTATATTTATCTTTAATCAGGTCCATCCAATTATAAATCTAATAAAGATATTTTGATAAAATTAGTAATTGTCAGCAAACTTGACAAATATGTGTCAATGTTTAAAAGTTAAAAATGATGCAGACCTCCAATAAAATCCTGAGAATGGTCATTGCGGGAGAACTGCACTCCAGGTTCTGCATATAAGACTTATACTTCTGCTACTTTGTCCTACAAATACTGTTCTTTACATTTTCAGAGTTTTCAGGATTTGTGAGGATCTTAATGGTTGGGCTTCCACTAATCATAGAGATGTTTTCTCATATTTCAATCGTCTACTTACCACATCCATTGGATGATACTTTGTATAATCATAACTTTCCAAAGTTATGGGTCCTGTGCTTTGGCGATTCACACTAGAGTGATCTATTAATTTCTGCACATCTTCTATTGTGATCCTGATAAAAAAAAAATTTTCAGAAGCATAAACAGAAATGTATTGTATTTGTTATTATGATCAAGTAAGTGTTATGCAGTTGCAAATTGTTGATTTTTTTTTTTTTGCAGAATATCTATATCTATAAGGAAAGTGCACAGTAGGAGCACAAAAAATGGATACATGCAATATTGTTATTTTTTTAATCCATACTACTTCTATATTAAGGTATTGATAAAAGAGGTGTACCTGTGCCTGTGCTTTGTTTCATGTGCTCAGGTGGTTAGTATGTTTTATGAACTGTGTTATATTTTATGTGTTTTTCCAAACAGAATGGTTACATGTGAAGGAGCTCCAAAATTATTAACCCCTTAAGAATTTTTGCTGTAACCAGATTTTACCCCTTTTACTAGCCCTCTTAGGTATAGTAAAAATGTCCTTACTGCCGTTCCCTCTTTTATTCAAAATCTCACTCATTTACCTATAAAAATCAAATAGAATGAACAGAAAAGAGGCTGTAGGTAGAGTGTCACTTCAGACACCCATATTTTTCTTACCTAGAAACATGAGGCTTGTGGTTCTGTAAGATACAGTACTGGATTATAGACAGTTGGAAATTTGAGCTTCAGTTAAAATTTCATTCATTTTCCTATACAGGAAGTACCCAGGTTTACGTACAGGATAGGTTCTGCAGGTTTGTTCTTAAGTTGAATTTGTATTTAAGTCGGAACTGTATACTTTATAATTTTGGTCTCTATGACTATTGGATTTTAAAAATGTTGGATTGCCATAGGAACAAGGATTAACAATAAAGCTTAATTGCAGACATATTTGATGATCTTTGACAACTTTTCCAGCTGATCATTGTAGTCTAGGGCTATAATATAGTCAATTATCAAAATCCCGAGTGCCGTTTGGAACTAGGAGCCATCTGTAAGTCGGGTTTTCATAAGTAGGGGACCACCTGTACTGTCTGTATCTCAGTTTCAGTAGCTTAGAGGACCACAATGAAGTCTCAAAAGTTTCTTTTTCTTACATACAAATTCAACTTGAGAACAAACCTCCGGACCCTATCTTCTACGTAACCCGGGGACTGCCTGTACCATAGACCTAGAAAATATAGATGATAGAAAGACCTAAGGGCACTGAAAGTGACATTCCAATGCAGCCTCTAATCTCTACTCATTTCAGAAAAATATGACTGTTCTCAGCTCATTTTCATATGATATAGCAGGACAATTTTTATAGGTAAAAGGACAAGATTTCAAATAAAAGACGGAAAGCACATTTTATACCCTATCTGAGGTGGGGGGCTAGTAATTAATTGGGGTTAAAAGCTGGAGACAGGTTCCCTTTAACTGTTCTCAGGTTACAGTATTTTCAACATAGAGATCCCAGAAAAACTAAACATAACTTTTTAACCCCTTAAGGACGCAGTCATTTTGTAGCTTTAGGCTCAGTACCATTTTTTGGATTCTGACATGCGTCGCTTTATATGGTTATAACTTTTGAACACTGTTACTTATCAAAGCGATTCTGAGATTGTTTTTTCTTCACACATTGTACTTCATTTTAGTGGTAAATTTTGGCAGATAAGTTTTGCGTTTATTTACAAAAAAAAAGAAAGAATGATTAATTTTGTGAAAATTTTTTGAAATTCGAAATCATCACATTTTCAGGCAAATAGATTTACCACCTAAATAAGTTGCTGAATAACATTTCCCATATGTCTACTTTACATTTTCATAATTTTTGAAAATAGATTATCGATTTTCCGTTTTTCAGAATTTACTATTTTGGGGATAAATACTGTTTTGAATTAAATTTTACATAATTAGCATTAAAGGGGTATTCTCGTCTGGGCACTCACATTCAGTTTCATTAATCTGCCATAAATAAACATTTCTTCAATTAGATGTTATTATATGTCGCACAGCCGTCCTGTGGTAATGAACGCTGAAGCCAGGTGGTCAGGCAGGACTCAATAGCACATGTTTGGCCACTGCTGACAGAGTGTGACGTGGTCGTATCCGAGGAAGCTACCTGGTTTCTAAGGGACAACATTACTACATTTATGAGAAATTATCTTCACACAGGAACATTTTTTTTATTAACATTCAATTGAAGAAATGTTCACATATGGAAAATGAATTAAATTAAATGTAAATGCCCAGATGGGAATACCCCTTTAAACCCCCCCTATATAACCAACCCATTTTCAGATCTGCCCCCCTCAAACTATCAGAAACAGCTTTTAGTAAGATTGTTTACCACTTGAGATCTTCATAGTAATTGAATCAAAATGGGGGTGAAATTTAGAATGCTCAAATTTTGTCGGTTATACGTTCATTTAACCCTAAAATTTACACATGTCCAAAAGATACAAAGAGAAAACCCACTATACAATTCTTTATGAAATTTCTCCCGATTACAGAGACCCCCCACAAGTGGCCGTGACTTGTTTTATGGGCGCATAGCGAGGCGCAGAAGGGAAGGAGGGAAGAACCTGCAGCTGCCAGGATTTTATATGCTATAAAATTTTCATTTTTTGTTATTGGGGCCATGTGACGGCATATCTTTTTGTTACCATTTTGGGGTTGGTACCCCTATTAAAAATTTAGGAACTTTTTTTTAAGGTCACGAGTAGAAAAGCATCAATTCTATACTGCATTTTTTACTTTTTTTTCCGCGTTCATGGTATAGCCTAATAATCATGTTATCTTTATTCTATGGGTTGGTACGATTACGGGGATACCAGACTTGAATTTTTTTTCTTATGTTTTACTAAATTTGCCAAATAAAACCCTAATGTGGGGGAATCATACATGCTATAATTAAATTCAAAGAGCCTTTTTAGATACCTGTATGCAACAATGAAGTAGATTTTAAGACCAGTGCAGAGTAGAACTAAACAATTTTCTGCTGTGTCAATTTAATCTATGTTTGCTGGATTATGAATCTGGTGCAGGATAAGACTGGCGTGTCTTACTTTGCACCTGTCTAGTTTTCTGCACCACAATTTAGAATTTTCTGCTGTAAAAGTTATATATGAAACAGACACACCCCCTTTTTTTATAGGAGTCGAAAAACAGCCTAAAACTGGTCTAAAACCTTCAGAAAATGTGGCACACAGTACAGGCAGTCCCCAGGTTACATACAAGATAGGGTCTGTAGGTTTGTTCTTAAGTTGAATTTGTATGCAAGTCGGAACTGTATATTTTATCATTGTAATCCCAGCCAGAACTTTTTTTGTGTCTGTGACAATTGCATTTTAAAAATGTTGGGTTGTCATAAGAATCAATATTAACACTAAAGCTTCATTACAGACTCCTGTAATAACTGTTACAGCTGATCATTGTAGACTAGGACTAAAGTACAATAAATTACCAATATCCAGAGGTCCGTTTGTAACTAGGGGTCGTATGTAAGTCGAATGTTCTTAAGTAGGGGACCGCCTGTATTTCAGATGCAAATTACTTGAGTTTTCTGGTGTAGACAGATTGATACATCTTTTAGCTTTAATAATGCATGGTACAGGTATAGGTATATGTTTTCCTGGACACTTCTATTCTTCATCTTTCAATGCGGTTTATCCTTCTATTGTCTGCTAAAATGTATTTCAAACCATGAAACCTTTATGTCACTAATAGGAAATGTGTGTTTACGCTGTAAATAGCACAAAAGTAAAAAAATCATTGTACATACTTAAATGGTATATTTTGTTGCACAAGATTCTCTTCCATCTGCCGCAGGTGGGAAGATGGGACATGGACATGAACATCACCTCCAGCATGTATTTCATGTACAGTGTCTGGCTTCCACAGGTCAAGCTAGAAAAAGAATTTAAAATATATAACAAAGAAAACTTTGCCTCTGAGCTACCTTGTAAAGCAACCTCTTAGCATCAAGCATGACCTTCGTGAAGCCTTGTGAAATGATGTGGGATAAAAGTCAAACCTTTATGTCTTTTCAAAAGGAACAGACTTCTAACTATGGATAGTGCTATTTCATAAAGGTTATTTGCATGCCAAGCTGCTACCTTTCCAGCAAGAATTCCAGACCTGCAATATGGACATAAAACCTCAAATGCACTTTTAAGTGTTTGAAGTAGACCATAAAAGAGCTGTAAGATCTGTATTTTTTATCGTCTTATTCTTCCAATGCTTATAGGGCATCTACCACCAGGGTGAAGGACTGTATGCAAATGGATTGGAGGGGCTCCGGGCTCCAGGCTCCATAGGTGGTAATGGAGCCTGGAGTCCTTCAGGCTCATTTGCATACAGTCTTTCAACCTGCTGGTAGATGTCCATAAAGGGTTATTCCCACAAAGACAAGATTCTTAAATATACTCCGGATAACAAATAACACATACTCTAAATCTAATATTATTTCACAGATATAATTCCAACCTGTCTCTATCAGTCCTGGTGTATACAATGTTGGTTGTCCCTGGATCCAAACGTCAATCTTCTTCTGACTTCGGGCATGGCAGATTCTCATGAATAGTTTCTCCTGTCTGCTCTCTGCCCCCACCCTTGCATTCCATGACAAGCTCACACACAGACGCTCACATGAACATTTCCTGCTGACAAGCAGCATCATGACGAGTCTGAATCTACTAACTGACAGTGTTTGTCATGTCTCAGATGTAGCAGTGCTAAGAGTGTCATTGTGTATAATATACATCTCATGGATCTTATCATCTCTCATCTGTCTCATTTCTTTTTCTATGTGTCAGATACTAGTGAATGTTCACCCTACCCACACTCTGGAATTTTGAAAGGGGTTAAAAATGGTACACAAATAATCAGTACAGTGTAAGGAACTGGTTTGGCTGAAAGAGAGGCCTTAGATGGCCGGCTTGATGTACATTCGTTTTCCCATGTACCCTTAATCCTTTAACGCGAAGCCACTTTTCACCTTCCTGACACGTGTCAATATAAGTGGATATAACTTTGGAACACTTTAACATATCTAAGTGATTTTGACGTTGTTTTCTCGTGACATTTTTTACTTCATGTTAGTTGATAAATTTTGGTGGTATATGTTTGGTTTATTTATAAAAAAAAAAATTTAAATAATTTTTCACCAAATATTAAAAATTCACAATTTTTAAAATTCAAAATGTTCTACTTTTTTCATACATAGTCATAACAGCAAAACACTGAATAGATAACATTAACCAAATGTCTGGTTTATTTTTGTAAGATGTGGACGGGTGCGAATTTTCACATTATTATAAAAAATACAAAATCACACTATTGAGGGACCTGCTCAGGTTTCAAGTACCTTTTGAGAGGCTTCAATAAAAATGACATTTATAGTGACATGAGATGCAATTTACAAATACTTTACTAACTGTTAATAAAGATAATAATTAATAATAATAGATTTTATTAACTCTTAAATGTATGTTGGGAAAGAAAATCATAAATTCTGGTTTATTTTCTTCCTGTTTTTTTCTTGAGGCCATACACCGTACAATAAAAATAACATATTGGGGCAGATTTATCAAGCTGTCTGAAAGTCAGAATATTTCTAGTTGCCCATGGCAACCGATCATAGCTCTGCTTTCATTTTACCAGTGCTCATGAATATTTTAAAGGGGAGCTGTGATAAGAAGATTACCACAGTCACAGTGCTTGGATGTTTGAGTAAGTGTCCCTGGTTTATCCATGCTTGATATTAGTCAATTTCCTTTAAGTCGCTATGACACTGTAAGAGCAGAGAGTCCCCAGTGCAGACAATAAAGACAAGGTGGCAAATTATTATTAATAGGGGAATAAAACCTAAAATAATTAATAATGGCAAGATTAACAGATGTACTTTTCGCAGTGCTGGCTTCAGTGTATCGCTACCTGCAGAATGGTGGCTTTACTAGCACATGTTAAATCGGCAACAAATCCGATATATGTGATGCACATGAACTTGTTTTAGGGGCATGGGATAAGCATTTTTTCAGAGGCGATCACACATTTTAATTTCTTTCTATGAGCTCATGCACATGTCTATGGATTCTACTACCCCATGCATGAGATGGCTTCCCGGGCCTCAAAAGACGCAAAACCTAGTACTGCCCGAGTTTGCACCCCATGCAGTCTTTTTTTAAATTGTAGTTGACATGCGGCAGGTTGCAAACAAGGAATCACGTCAGCGTGGATAAGGCCTTAGGTTGGTTTCACACATAACATATTTGTGAAAGGAATGCTACATTTTCCATTGTGTTTTTTTGTAGGTGAGTTCTTGCCATAAAAGTTGAAGTGTAGAATAAAATAAAAAACACACGAAAATAATACATATGTTATACATGATTTATTACCTATGTTAAACATGTTAAATATGTAAGTGAGAATATCAGAGGAATACTTGAAATTCATATTTAATTTTTTACATGTGTTTCAAAACATTGCATAAAACGTATATGAATAATCCAAAAACAGCATTTTATTCACTACTAAACAACAAAATCATCTTACCCGCCATTTTATTGACAATTCCTGTAGGTACTGTGCTTGCTGTGAAGTCATTGGTGTGACTTTTAGTACTTGATCACTAAAATAATGAATAAGTAGCAGTATTTACTCAGATAATAATAGTGCTCACATGGCTAAATATATATAAGCTGTTTAATAAAAAGGAAATATATAATAAATTTAACCTTTTGCTGCTCTGACAATTTTGCTGTATTATACAGTAATTTGTTTGATTTTTTTTTCTTTATCCAGGCCTCCCTTGACCTGTAAAAAAACTATGTTTTTATAATAAACCCATTAAAAAAAAAAAAAAGTTTTGCTATGCCATTTTCTGAAACACTTAACTAAAATGTTAATGTTTCTAAAATGTCCCAGAATTTCCAACTTTCCATCCATTTTTGCGCCATGCACACCAACAATTTCTGGTATTGAAATTAAAAATTTTCAGCCCTTTTTGAGCCACAGAACATCCTTGATCATTTTTTTTTGATCCACAGAAATCCCCAGAAGGTTGATAAGCAATGTCACTAGCTTACCTAATAGATGTGAAAATAGGGACGCCAGAGGTATGCAATGGATGTAATAATGTGTAATGAATCCGTGCCCTTTGCCATTATTTTAATGGACACTATATATTACTGTGTATACACAGTGTATTAGTCTAAATAGCTGTATTCCTTATAAAGAGAAAAGAAAAACTTAGCCCTGGCACCCAGGGGGGGACCACGGGGGGCGGGGGCCCGTGGGCGCAAAATGTGGGGGGGGGGGGGGCTGTAGTGTTTTCTCAGGTTTTAGTTAGCAGTCTTAGATCCCTATGATTCAAATGTGAGTTAGGTACAATTAGTGGCAGAAAAACGCGTGAATGTGTGTGTATGAGAGACTGATATGAGACTTGAACATTAGCAAAACACTTTAATGACTGGTGCCCTGCGGTGCTCAAAATCTGTACATACAACGAGTGTTCTGGAGACCATTATTGTACTAAATGGATGCACATATTGTGTCATCTATTTAATAAATATGAGTGAAAGAAGTTACGTTGTATCACTCCTTTGAATCACAGATGATTACTCATCACTGACACCCAGTGCTCAAACTGTATAATGCGCTCCATTCAGCTTGCTACAAAGGGACTTGCCAAAGGTGAATAAAAAAATAAACATCATATCATTCCTTAGGGGATATTACTAATTAATAACAGACTATCAATATTGGAATAAGTGAACCCTAAGTAGTTGCTTATGTCCGGGTGATATAGTCTCCTTTATGAAATAAAGATATGAAAGGGGTCATACAAACACTCCCGGATTGAGACTCTGACATCCCATAGAGAACTCTATTGGCTCTCTTCATAGTGCTTGCTATAAGTTTTCTTTGTAGCTTGCTAGTGTATTCTGTATTGATTAATCTTGTTTTTCTGATCTTTGCTCACCTCCTTACCTTTGATTATTTTCTTGTTCTAAGTAGTCCATTTTGCATCATTATTTTTGTACAAACTTCCTTCTGTGTTTTGTTTTTTCATATTTATATCTTATGTGTTTCACTTTGGTGCAGGAAGGGAACATCGCCCAGTTTTCACCTACCATCTAGGGTAGGATCGGCAAGTAGTTAGGGGCAGCTGGGTGGGTTTACAATAATGGCTCACCATCAGTGTCTTCCCTTACTTGGTCACTGGTACTCAGTCACTAGTCAGATCACACATGGTAGGCTATTCAGCCTACGAATAGGGGACTGAAAAAATATTATTGTTTAATTAATTAAATGTTTTATATAGGTTTTAAAAACACCCAAACAGGAATGTCATTTTTAGCTGGTTACAGGTCCCAATAGCCTACGTTATGCTGATTATTCCAACAGCGGTGGCAGGATGATCAGTACATAAGTATTGCTATGCTTATACCAATTCATGTTTAACTATTTACACAATTTTATTGGGAGAATTTGATTATATGACTCCATAATATAGCTGTAATTACCCCTCATGTATAATTTACATATAAAACAATATAATAAGTTAGGGATGACTTTGCACATCCTTCTTTATCAGATCATAAAAGAAAAACAGCATTTTGCTCATTTGTAAGCAAAGTACATGAAGATCGAGTTAACTATGACCATAAAGGCATCATTACATTATATAATTGTATACATAAGAAAGTCATCAAACTCCCTTGACATAGCCCTGTCAGCACAAATATGTACTTTATCAGTTGTTATTAGGCTTAAAGTGATATGAGGTTCATAGTTGCACATTTTTATTTCCATCAATTTATAAGGTTGGGCTTAAAAAAGGCAATATACCCATTTGAGTGGGAATTATTTCATAAGACATTTAACTTTATGTAGGTTTATGCTTTGTTTGTCAAGCTTTAGCTATGGAGGTTTTTGTGAAATTAGTTATATCCATGAATATTGTATAAATAAAGTATATAAGAAAATGAAACATATTAAATGTGCTAATATAAATATTTATACTTTATCTGTTTCTATAATGTGCTTAACAATATAAGCAACAATAATACAGAATTTGTTCCCTTTCTATAAGCAGAAGAACAGAAATAAACTTTTTTTTAACTAAAAAATAGTCATTTAGCTTTTGCCTCACAAAAAACTTTGCAGGTTTATACAGTTTCTAAAATACATTCTATGTTGCACATACTGTACGTATCCATCTGATTTCAGTCTTTTACTTGAAGATTTATACAGAATAGAAAAGAAACTGTAATATTCACACAACCTCAGTGCTGATACCTGTCTTAGTGTTTAACTTTATTGAGTCTAAGTGGCCTTATTCCACAGCAGATGTAATTTTAGGGCTGTTTTACAATGGTTTTCATGTACGTGGTTGATTTCTACGGATCCCTCACAAAGACATAGAATAGAACAGAATAGAAATCAATCTGTTGTCCGTGGAAAAAAATTACGAAACATGTCCTAATGCGGATCAAGGAAGGCAATAGAAGTCTTTGGGTATTCAAATAAAACGGATGCTACATCCGTTTTTTTTTCCCTAATGAGACTGAAAAACCAGGTGTGATGTTTGCAAAGCACTGTTAAGCCATCATTTTTTTTTGCAGACAAAGAGACAAAACAGATGCATCACAAAGAAAAAAACTGTAGAAAAACGGAGACAAAACCAACGGATGCACTATTGAATGTGAAAGAGACCTTAGGATAGTTTCAGGGGCTCAGGTATCGTGCCGTGTGTGATAACTTTCCAGTAGCAGGAATTCCTTGTCCCCGTACGGGATTCAGGTTTATATATAGTCTTGAAGCATAAGGAAGTACAAATAATGCTTTATATCCAACAGCTTTGATGTTTGCTTTAATTTAATGTCTAGTAATGTGATATATTTATATGTATATACATGTGTGTATATATATATATATATATATATATATATACATATATCATATATGTACCAGATTCAAGTGGCAGTCTCTTTCATTTATCGCTAATGCGGGATTACATACCATCATAAAGGCATCAATTTTTTCCTGCACAATTGCCCTTACCCTGCAAACAGGTATATTTACTACACGTGGTATACAATAGGCAGTTTTCTATAATGTTGTTTATGGCTAGCTCCTTTTTTGCTGTGAGAATTGCAACATAAGGATAGGTCATTTATCATACCGAGGTCTCTTTGTTGTTGTTTCTTAAATTTTTACCAGTGTTTTTTGTGCTCATTTGTCAGAAGGGTTGTTTTGCTATGTTTTGCTATGTTAAAGTTGGCGCAATATGTGCCATTTTTAATGAAAAAGTGAAAGTCCTCTGATCAAAAAGTTGCAATATGTGCATAATTTGCACCTCTTTTACTCCGTCCATGTATCTGGCTAACACCAAGGTTTTTCTGCCATAGTTCAGCCTATTTGCACCAACAAAAGAAAATCAATCAATTACATCTGCTTTACTAAAATAAATAGGGAAAACCTAACATAGAAAACAACGCCTACAATTTTGTACAACCAGTGAACAGGCGCAGTTGCAAAAAAAAATGTTGCAAAACGCTTTAAAAGGCAGTAATGAAGCACACAGTTTTATAGAATAGAAGTCACAGTTGCAACTGAACCTATAAAGCAGAGGAGCCCACAAGACACTTTATTCGTAGTCAGGAGATTTCTAGTGTTTCAGGGAGGATTATGGGAGAGGGAAAATAAACATGAACTGTGAAGGCATCACGCCCAATAAGTGCAGCCTAAATCACCTGAAACTTAGCTTTTATTTACAATGACACTAAAAGATGAACTGTACTGTACATTTCTCATGCCTAAATTGAGTCAGAATCCCAGCCAGTCTATATATTAATAACCTGTTGGTAACATGTTAGATTATTCAATATAGTAGGGCACATAGGCTATTTGATCAATTTCCTGTCACTTATAATAATTATTGATGGCACATGCCCTGTTCACAAGGTCTTGTTTAAAGAACAATATTATAGAAAGGAATGTGCATAAAAGGGAAAAAAATTACTCATGTTTCATGTATGTATACAACCACGGTCTTGTAGAGCAATTTGTATAATAGCAGAATTCTTCCTAAATTATTGATCCGGGTAATATTTTGTATTTTCTGTCAACTAAAGGACAATTCAAAAACCATGTCAGTGTGTTAGTTCTCTATGAATATCAACTCAATGTGTATTATTGGGCTTTGCTGCTTTACTGAAGAGGTAGACACAGCCCTCATGGACTCTCTATATTGTACATCACTGTTTGTAAAGAAAACAGAGTTATGACAGTTTACCAGTTTGAAATACCTCAACTTTTAATCAGGTGAATGCCGGGGTGGATTAAGACTGCCATGGACCCTGGATGTATGAATATTATAGCTCCTACAAGTCTGGGATTCACTTCCTACATATGGTACTAGAATCAAGTTTCTTGAGGATTGGAGGATGCTTCCCTTTTGCCTGCTTTCAATCTGCCATTTCAAGACCTTTGGAGGACCTTCAAAGGACCTGAAATGGTTCTGGTTCGCATTTGTATTGAGTGCATGGGAAGATGTATGAGGATTTCATGGGTGAAGGTTCCTCTCATTATAAAGTTTGGTGGATGGTTTGGTTTGGTGGCCATGGGACCTCTAGAAGATTTTGACCCTGAGCTACTGCCCAAACCGCCTATATTATAATTAATTACACAATTGTGCTTGCCTTCTACTTTATAATAAAAAATGCAATAAATCTTTTTATTTGAAAAAGAGAAGATTGTAGCATATCCGACGAAGTTAAAACACTTTATTCTTCATTCTTTAAATCGTACGTCGGTGTACAAGTAGGCACGGAAAAAACTTATGCGTTTCAGCTTGTCTAAGCCTTACTCATGGTGTGAGTAAGGCTTAGACAAGCTGAAACATGTACGTTTTTTCCGTGCCTACTTGTACACCCATGTATGATTTTAAAGAATGAAGAATAAAGTGTTTTAACTTTGTCGGATGTGCTACGATCTACTCTTTTTCAGTATCTACATTTTCAAGCCAGAACCACGTGTGCACTCCGTACAAAAACTTCCACCCCCATTAGGACATTAGGGTATGTGAAACTTTTCCCCATACGTTTTTTCTCTTTTTTTTGCCTTAAATCTTTTTATGTTGCTATGTAATTGAAAATGCAGGTTTATAAGCTAGGTATTCAAGCGTATGAAGCTGTGAATATATAACATTTTCTACAGAAAAACACAAAATAAGGCAAGGCAAATGCAACATAAACTTTATGTACGTACCCATTATATGTAACTCTAACACAAGTCCCTTTATATAGTAGAAACCCCAGCAAGAAGGCGATCCAGGAAAAATACTTCATCTTTTCCCTTGGGTCTTCACACACCAAGATGGATAGCTCAACACATCAAATCTGATTGTTATGTGCACATGTATTCAGGTATAAATGTGTAATTTGGTTGACTCATACCATAAAGATAGTGTTATCTGTACTATCTATGTGACAATAAGTCTTACAAGGGTGTCATAAACACCTCTGCTTTCCACCTTACGGTTATCTCTAGTATCTCTATCTCTATCTTTCTATCTATTGCATCTGTCTCTCACCTTAACAATCAATATAACACACTTTATATTATATCAACCTTGTCTGGTTATATCAACCTTGTCTGGTTTAAAGAAATATGTTAACACAAAATGACCTATTTTTTTACAAACATATTTTATCTTTCATGTTTTTTTAAATCTTATTTTTAGAAATGTTGAATACATTGACATTACATTTAACACATGTAAAACACTGGTTGCTTTGTAACAGTTATAAAAGCACATTTGATAAAACAAGTGCATATCAATAATGGCTTAAAAAGTACAGTAGTTAAGTCTTGCAACGCATAAAGGCAATATATCATCAAAATCAGGAATGATAATCTTCGTATATTTGTAATTCATTTTCTTCTCAAATAAATTTTTAAAATTATGATAATGAGCCAGAAGGCTCATGGTAGATTTCCTTTAAATCTAATAAAAATCTGACACATGAATTCTGTAGGGATTATTTGGAGCAGTCATCGCATTTACATCTCAGAAAAAAACAAGACAGAAAACAACATCATTGCATCCACTAGTTAATAGATGATATCACCGTTTATCTACATGTCATATACTATAGAGCAGAGCTCCCCAGCTGCTGTTCCGTGGCCCAAGAACGGGCAATGGAGAACCTGGTCCTGAGCCGCGAAATAACAAAAAAAAATCAAATACCCACCTTACCTGTCCCTCGCAGCTGCCTTTTTTCAAGACTCTTCCCTGTTCATAAACAGCTCTATTGCCACTACATGCGTGATTATGTGCATTAATGCATAAGAGAAGTGAAAAAAGAGATGGCAGAAAAGGGGACAATATAAGTGGGGGATAATTCTAAAGGAAATGAGACAATATAAGCTAGGTTTGGGGACCACTGCCATAGAGAATTGCTTGAAAACTGTATAATATACCTAAACTTACTCTTAGCTCAATACTTCCCTGTAGAGATAATAATAACAAGAGCTACCAGCGTTCTACTCATTTATAGAATGCACTACTACTGTTATCCTGCATATTTCTGCTACTCTTATACACACATTACTAATAATTTTATTCTACATATTTTTGTACAAGCTGGAAGTATTCTGACAAAATATAGGATAACTTTCACATTTCACATGGCGGCCGTCTGGCTCATCATGGTGAGACACTGTGCAGCCAAATAATGGCCCTTACAATAGTCGTGTGCATGCAGCCTTATTCTGTATCTCTGAGTGCAACTCAGTTTTATTACTCTTCTACTACATATATGTGCACTTCACAGTATTACTACTTTTAACATGCATGTATGAGTGTTGCGCTGTCCTACTACTCTTGTCCTGCATAAATGAGTGTTCTACTCATCCTGTAAATGTGAGAAAAACTATTTTTATCCTGTAGATATTGGCACTGCATTGCGCCGCTGTTAATATCTGCCAGGGAATTACACCATTGGCCACAAAAAATACAAAACTGATGGACACAAACAGAAGACCTTCCTCTTGCATTACTGATAGAAATGTTAAAATAAAAACAAAAATCATAATGACTTTAGCCTCTTAACTAAGCGCTGAGCATCCGTTATTTTGGATGCAGAGCTGATGGCGGCTCAGTTCGAGATCACAGCTGGGCCAGTATCAGTATACACAACCGTCTCAGCTGTAGCTTACAGCTGTCACCCCAGTGTAACACCCACTTAAAGGCACAGTGTCAGCCTAAGCATTTGCTTAATTCAGTATTGCAGGGTATTACCATGAACAAGCAATCAGATGATCATTACACAATCCCCACATATATAGCATCACCGCGTCCAAAACGACCTGTAGAATTAAGCAAAAATTATTATTGAACCCGCTCAATGAACACTGTGATAATATTACTACTCTACAGTTTTTTAAAAAAATTTCTTTCTTGTCTTTCTTTGTGTTGTTTCAATCATGTCCCGAGGCTCCATTTGGCCAGAGCTTTACAACCAGATTTGCAACCAGCCAGGAAGAGGCACTGGGCAGTGTGTCTCCGCACTCCAGGGAGTCTCTGTTTTATTAGAGAATTGTGCTCTTCCCAGGGGGCCAAAATTGACACCTTTGGCCAGTGTGTGGTTCAGGAAGGGGGATGAATACTCAGACAATGGGAAATATTATAGCTGTCCATAACTGGGGCACAATTTATAATTATAGGTCCCCAGTTACACAGGATAGTTATGGGGTCTAGAGAGGCTCCTGGAGTGAGAATCGGAAGAGTAGTGCCAGTGTCAGGCAATAGCAGAACACCCCTCATATTAGGCTAAGACACCCCAAGTTTGGTATGGGGTTAATGGGAATAAGGTACCCGGTTGGTTGGAAGCAATGGCATGATTGTGCCATCTTCCAATCAAAAGTTTTGGGGTTTTAATAAAACCCCAGACCCAAAAAGTACCTCACCGAAGGGAGGGGGATATAAAAACTCCTCCTCACAGTGACATCACAACCAGGGGTGGGGGTCAAAAATCCCCTGTGTTTAAATTAGTGAAGCAGCCACATGGCTTTGGTTCAGTTTTGAGTATTCTATCACACTATAAGACTGGATCATTGTCTATGCCCAGTCCTCGGGCCAAAGAATTTCTTCCTATTTCAATAGCAAGAGTTTTTTGTTTCCTTACTGTTTGTAAGTATTCTATATGTATTGCTTTTTAACCTTTTCATTTTATCTGACAATTTTATTCTTTGAGTGTACTGTATTTTTTGTATGTATATTAAATTGTTCCTTTAATAAGTCTCTGCTTGTAGCTTTAAAGAATCTGAGTCTTCAAAGGGAATTACATTACCAGAGGTCATTTTTAGAATAGTCTATATAGTATAAGCAGTGAGTGCATGTGCCATTTAAATCATCAGTGTGAATTGTCTGTATGGTAGAGGTACCTACGGCCTTCTTTGCTTAAGTAACTTGTGGGTGGTGGCAGTGGATTCTGGGACTCCATAGAGTAGGTATCCCCATGTGTGAACCCCGGTGATTGGGGTTCGTGACAAACACCATAAAAAAAAACTGTTAAAAACCTGCAGAATATAGATAACATGATTATTAGGCTACACAGTGAACACAAAGAAAAGTAAAAAATCTAGAACAGAATTGATACTTTTCTACTCCAGACCTAAAAAAAAAGTTAATAAATTTTCAACAATAGGGCATAGCCCCTCAACAGCCACATGGTGTGGAGTTGGCGTAGTCGCATAATAAACGTAATTTTCTACTTCAGAAAACTATCCAAGAAGCATTAATAAATTCCCCCCCATAGAATTTTACACATCAATTACACACATTCTGTGTAGTACATGTAGATTATAAACACATAATATACATATAGTATAAACACTCCATATAAACACACATACAATATAAACACACCATATAAAGACATACTGCATATACAAATAAATAGAACACACATAGCTACAGTATATAGACATCATACATACAGTATATACATACCACCCATCATATACACGCACATACCAAACATCATGTCACGGGTGTTCCCGCGACCCATATCTCGGGTCGCGGACTCACCCGTGCTCCCCGGGGCGGCGCCAGAGCAGCTCACCTCTCCCGGTTCCTGACTTGCAGCTGAGTTCCGGCCGCGCCCGTCCCCGTCTCATAGGGCGCGCACGGTACCTTCAGGAAATTTAAAGGACCAGCGTACCGCTAATTGGTGCACTGGCTGATCACTTCCCCTTTAAATATGATGAGTTGGTACGAGATCTTAAGACCATTTGGGATCAGACTCGCCTTTCATTGTTGCAGGCTTCTCGCCCGTACCAAGCTACAAGCGGATAAAAAACGCAGGCCATCTCCTGTTTTTTCTCCTGGGGACAAGGTCTGGTTGTCTGCTAGATACAGCCGGTTGAAGATCCCTGGATACAGGCTTGGTCCACGATTCTTGGGTCCCTTCGAGGTTCTATCTTGCATAAATCCAGTGTCCTACAAGCTGCGCCTTCCTTCCACCATGCGCATCCTCCTTCCATGTCTCCCTACTCAAGCCTGTTATTCTGAACTGCTTCTCCCGGCAAATACCTCCTCCTGCTCCGGTGGTTGACTCCTCAGACATTTATGAGGTAAAGGAGATTCTCAACATGAAGACGGTAAAGGGTAAGCAGTTCTTCTTGGTTGACTGGAAGGGGTTCGGGCCGGAGGAGAGATCTTGGGAGCCTGAAAAGAACAATCTGGACCATGATCTTCTACAGCGATTTCTACAGCCCAAGAGGAGGGGGAGGCCTAAAGGGGGTACTGTCACGGGTGGTCCCGCGACCCATTTCTTGGGCCGCGGGCTCACCCGTGCTCCCTGGGGTTCGCAGGCGCGCGCCAGTGCAACACACCTCTCCTCTCCATGTTTCTGACTTGCAGCTGAGTTCCGGCCGCACGCGTACCCGTCTCCTAGGGCACACGCGCGGTACCTTCAGGAAATTGAAAGGGCCAGCGCACTGCTAATTGGTGCACTGGCTGATCACTTCCCCTTTAAAAATCCAACACCCTCATTACTGCCTTGCCGGATCTTTGTGCCTAACAGCCTGAGAAAAAGCTCTTTTGTGAGTTATCTGCGTACCAGTGTTTCCTATGATTTTCCTGCGTTCCTGTGTCTCCTATGTTCCTGTTCCTCCTGTGTCTTCTGCGTTCCTGTGCCTCATGTGTCTCTAGCGTTCCTGAGTCCCTCCGTGTTCCTGTGTTACCTGAGCTCCTCCGTGTTCCTGTGTACCCGTGTTCCTCTGTGCTGCTGTCCTGTGT
The DNA here is from genome assembly GCA_019512145.1 of Engystomops pustulosus. NCBI lineage: Eukaryota > Metazoa > Chordata > Amphibia > Anura > Leptodactylidae > Engystomops > Engystomops pustulosus. Next base: position 48,510 of record WNYA01000735.1, on the reverse strand, counting down.
GCTGTGTTCCCGTACCCATCTGTTACCTCCTGTTGCTGACCCCGGATCGGACATTGCATCTCTGCCGCCTGCCCTGACCCTGTGCCTGACTTTGACCTCGAGATTGACTGCCGTTCCTGTATCTCGACCTTGGCCGCCACTGCAGACAAGTCCCGCCTGAGGAACGACCTGGTGGTACCATGCCACAGCTTGTCTAACCCGCCTTGCGGCGGGCTCTGGTGAAAACCGGGTACCACTCCTGTCCCAGGTAGTGGCTTGTGTCATCGTCTGCAGTGGTCCAGAGGATCCACACCCGCTAGCCTGACACATCATCACATACATACAGTAAATAGACATCATACAGGTGTGTATAATATATAATATATACACACCATACATCATATACACACACATACAGCATATACTCAGACACACAGCATTAACATACATATATATATATATATATATATATATATATATACTTACCAGACTTGGAACTCTTCATCTATACCATGCTCCACTTGTTGTCATAGATGTTGAGGCGCTGGATCGGTTCATATGACTAGAGGGCGGGCAAACAAGGTGGGGAGGGGCACATCACTGGGGCAGAGACAAACCATGCGCCCTCCTCCACTCTATGGGGCTGGGGGGGTGATGGGACATGTAGGAGTGCCCGGGCAGCATAAGATGAATTATCCCTCTCCTCTACAATGTGGGGGGTGGGTGGGAGGAGCTGGTTGGGGAGTGGAGGGGTTTGATGCTCTTCCAGGCCTGCTAATCATTGGGCAGAGGGCAGGGACAGATTGAAGGGAATCATAAAGTTAATAAACAACACTGCCTCCTCCTCACCGCCGGGCCCCATAGGAGCAGCTACGGCTATATAGCTATATACATTTGGTATCTCCTTTATTTTACTGAAAGGGGTGTGTTATTTGGAGGTGTAACCCAGAAATACTGGTTAGCATGCCCAGGTACCATTACAAAGAGGATACAGAGAAGTAGAGGCTGCTACTGAGGGGAAAAAAAGTCTTAAAAAATTATGCAACTGAGTCTGAAGGGCTGTAGGCCCTATTAACATCTTAGGAGTCTAGAGCCCCTCAGGGTCTTTTGCATAATTTTAAAAGCCTTTTTTTTCTTAAAAAAACAGGCATAAGAAGCTAAAAGAGCAGATCCTGCCAGAGGGGCACACACCAGCATGTAAGTGTGCTTGGTTTACAAACCTTGATCTTTATGGTAGATGTCCTTTAATGCAATCACGTACCCCGAAGAGAACAGAAAACTACTATCTTCATCATGTTCCTGGGTTACACTGAATGTAGTTTTTACATAACAAATCTGATTCCCCCACCACTCCCCAGAGGAAACAACGAGTAAGTATGTTTTTTTTTAACACTGTTGAAATTAAAGGGGTTTTCCCACAAAAGGAAATTCTCAAATCTCAATCCCCTAGTGATGTTTACACAATAAAGATCATTTTAACCCTTTCCTTTACATTTTTACTCAGTTTTATAGCTGTTTTAGCTCCTATAACTACCTAGGTCAGTGGGTGTGGAAGGGTAATCTCTAAGCAGACAAGTTATGATTAGAGATGAGCGAGTATACTTGTCCGAGCTTGATGACATCATGGAACTAACCGCCACAAGGAAAGCATTGTCATTTTTATTAATTTTTAGGCATTTATGTAACAGATGAGCATGAACATTGATTACCCCTGTAAAGAGTTTGGATATCTGTCCAAATGAAAGCCAAAGCCTCTGACAAGTTGATATGGATAGTCAATTCCTTGGAAAATAGACTCTGCAGTGTCCAGGTGGGAGAGTCTATTTGGATACAACCCACAGCAACAGTTCTTCAATCTGCTGATTCATTCAGTAATAGTTTGTCTCATCCTGGCTCTATTATGTATATTGGACTATTTCTTATCTTACAAGAAAATGAGATGACTGGCCATGCAAATACAACAGAGCAAGGCAGAGCTTTATGAAGGCTGGTGAAAAGGAGTTGATGACAACAGTCATTGTAATCTTTATATTTTGATTTTAATGGTTATGGGAATCCGTGTGTTTGGTGGATAGATGGCTGACAAAATATTTTGAGTGTACATGCCATAATATTGTGCAGGGACCGTAGGGTCAGGTAGGATATCCCCACACTATGGTGAGTAATTGCCTTTTCAGCTCTATATGTGATATGATAGTAGAAGGAATTAACTGTCAGGTATAGGAGACATGGGAGGCAATGCCCCTTCCTACAATTTGATCTTAGGTCAGATACATCACTTCCTACTCAAGTCTGCAGACTTGCCTTAGTAAAAATCCAGACTTTCTGTCCACTTATACTTATTCAATCATGTTCTTCAAAGGTAGTGCTGTATGCGCTCAAAAAGAAAATGCCCTTTTCTTAAAATCTGGGAAGTATTAAAGCAGTCCTACAAGGGTCAGGATGACACATTTCGGACTAAATAGGTTCAATACAGTTCAGCAAAACACTTCACTCAAATTGTATTGTCGTGTTCTCCACAATAGGGGGATTGTAAGGGAATATATATATATATATACACTCACCGGCCACTTTATTAGGTACACCATGCTAGTAACGGGTTGGACCCCCTTTTGCCTTCAGAACTTCCTCATTTCTTCGTGGCATAGATTCAACAAGATGCTGAAAGCATTCCTCAGAGATTTTGGTCCATATTGACATGATGGCATCACACAGTTGCCGCAGATTTGTCGGCTGCACATCCATGATACGATCTCCCGTTCCACCACAATCCCAAGATGCTCTATTGATTGAGATCTGTGGCTGTGGAGGCCATTTGAGTACAGTGAACTCATTGTCATGTTCAAGAACCCAGTCTGGATGATTCCCAGCTTTATGACATGGCGCATTATTCTGCTGAAAGTAGCCATCAGTTGTTGGGTACATTGTGGTCATAAAGGGATGGACATGGTCAGCAACAATACTCAGGTAGGCTGTGGCGTTGCAACGATGCTCAATTGGTACAAGAGGGCCCAAAGAGTGCCAAGAAAATATTCCCCACACCATGACACCACCAGCCTGAACTGTTGATACAGGCTTTCATGTTGTTGATGCCAAATTCTGACCCTACCATCCGAATGTCGCAGCAGAAATCGATACTCATCAGACCAGGCAACGTTTTTCCAATCTTCTACTGTCCAATTTCGATGAGCTTGTGCAAATTGTAGCCTCAGTTTCCTGTTCTTAGCTGAAAGGAGTGGCACCCGGTGTGGTCTTCTGCTGCTGTAGCCCATCTGCCTCAAAGTTCGACGTACTGTGCGTTCAGAGATGCTCTTCTGTCTACCTTGGTTGTAACCGGTGGCGATTTGAGTCACTGTTGCCTTTCTATCAGCTCGAACCAGTCTGCCCATTCTCCTCTGACCTCTGGCATCAACAAGGCCGGTCCAACAACATGAAAGCATGGATCCATCCTGCCTTGTATCAACGGTTCAGGCTGGTGGTGGTGGTGTCATGGTGTGGGGAATATTTTCTTGGCACTCTTTGGGCCCCTTGGTACCAATTGAGCATCGTTGCAACGCCACAGCCTACCTGAGTATTGTTGCTGACCATGTCATCCCTTTATGACCACAATGTACCCAAAACTGATGGCTACTTTCAGCAGATAATGCGCCCATGTCCATAAAGCTGGAATCATCTCAGACTGGGTTTTCCCCCCAGGGAGTGGCTCATGCCAGGGCTTTCCTGGAGAGAAAGACTGATTATGAAAGCCACCTTAAACCGTTCCCTGGTGATCTGCATCAATCACGCATCAATTCAATGTGCCAGGAGCACTGAGTGGAATCCTGTTCACTTTGCGCTCTCCTTGGAGGGCCATGGATAGTCACAGGCCGTGGGTTCAGCAGTAGACAGTTGTAGTCGGAGGTGCCGCAAGTACTGGTCGCTGCTGTTGGGTAGCCAACAATGACTGCAAGATGGTAGTGAGCTGAACCAAGTTTGCTGGCCCTCCCGGCAATCTGTTGGGACTACTGGGCCATGGTGATGGTGAGAATCAAGCCAGTTCAAGTTACGAACCTTGGCGAATCATGGCCAGATCTTTGTGTCAGGATCACGGGTAGTGGATCCCACTCACCACTGCAAGCGATGACAGAAGCCGACACCTGCCGATGGAGTCTAGGTGGCACTGGTTTCACCAGAGCCCACCGCAAAGCGGTTGGACCACCAGGTCGTCGCACGGCCACGACTTTTGCTCACAGTGGGGGCCAAGGCGAAGTACAGAATCGAAAGGCAGGCAGAGAGGAGTTGTGGTCAGGTAGAAGTCAGGAAGGGCACACAGGATGAAGTCAGAACAAGCAGGAGGTCAGGGCTGGCAGCAGAGGAAAGAAGTCAGGAACGGGAAATCAAGGTCACAATGGGAAATCACTATAAACACAGGAACAACTGTGGAAAGCTTCCTCAGAGACACAGGAAACAAACATCAGACAGGGACAAAGGAAGTGGTCGGCAAAATTACTCGGGGCATGTGGCCGGAAAAAAGCACCAATCATCGGTGCACTGACCTTTTAAATCTTACAGAATGGGCGCACAAGCGCCCTAGGACGGTGTGGCGGCTGGGCGCCGGCCAAGCACAGGGACTGCCGCTGGAGCAAGGGAAGATGAATGAGTCTTCGGCCGAGCCTCAGCAGGACAGGGGTGGTACACATGGGTGCCTGCTACCTGGGACATGGGGGCGGCGCTGTCATCTTCGTTCCTGATCGTTGCTCCATAGGACGTCATCAGTTTGCGTCAAGGGTCCCAGTGGCTCATTGAATGAAATACTATGAAATTAACATATACTGCAATACAGTAGAATTGCAAGTTATGGTTGGAATGATTAGAGCATCTAGTACCCTAGAGGTGTGTAAAAATAGTAAAAAAAAAAAGTTAAAAAACAATAAAAAACTAAAATTCTAATCACCATAGACTGATGTAATACATAATAAACAGTAAAAATCACAAACATGTTAGGTATTTGCACATCTCAAAAGCCTGATCAACAATATAAAAACAGTAATGCCCGCGGTGAACTCTCAAACGGAAAATAGCACCCCAAATGTCCAAATAGCTACTATATACACGATTTTCACATAAAAAGTGATAAAAAGGGCGAAAATCATGTCTTGGGTTCCAAATTGAGAAGCCACGTGACGAAGAAGAAAATTACAGATCTTTTAATGCATAAAAGCAGCCAAAGCTACCATAACGGCTATTAATTCTTTTTTAACCCTTAAGAACGCAGCCATTAATTAACAGATTAAGGCCACAGTCCCATTTTTTGGATCTCTGACATGCATTGCCTTATATGGTTATAACTTATGAACTCTGTTTCTATCAAAGCGATTCTTAGAATTTTTTTTCTCCACATGTTTGTACTTCTTTTAGTGGTAAATGTTGGCTGATAAGTTTTGTGTTTATTTACAAAAAAAAAAATAATGATTTTTTTTAAATTTGTCATTTTTGAAATTTGAATATGACGTTTTCAGCGCAGATAGATTTAACCACTAAAAAGTGCTGAATAACAGTTTTCCATATGTCTACTTTACTATTATCATTTTTGAAATGTCTGGATAATTTATTTTGATGTCACACGGCTTTACAATAGAATACGATACGTATTTTTAGAATTATCTATTTTGGGGATAAATACTGTTTGAATTAATTGAAATACTTAGCATTAAAACCACCTAAATGATCAACCCATTTTCAAATCTACCCCATCAACTATGAGGAACAGCTTTTAGGCAGATTGTTAACCCCTTGAGATCTTCATAGTAATTGAATCAAAATGGAGGTGAAATTAGAATGGTCAAATTTTGTCAGTTATACGGTTCATTAGCCCCCAAAATTTACACTTTTTCAAAAGATAAAAAGAAAACCCACCAACAATTTGTAATGACACTTTCTCCCGAGTACAGAGACCCACCACATGTGGCTTGTGACTTGTTTAATGGGCACACGGAGGAGAAGCCAGAATGGAAGTAGGGACCTGCAGTTGTCAGGATCTTAGTTTCCTGATTGGCCCATTTTGCAGGTACTGAAAATTTTTGCTTTTTTGTTATTGGGGCATGTGATGGCATTTTTTTTTCGGGACGAGATGTAAAAAGCATAAATTTTATACTGGATTTTTTACTTTTTTTCTTTTTTTGTGTCACCATATAGCCTAATAATTATGTTATATCTGACATTTTTCTTATTGTTTACTAAATTTGCCAAATAAACCCTAATGTGGGGAAAAATTATTCATTTTTGTATCGCCTTCTTCCAAGTGGCATAACATTTTACTTTTTTGGCTACAGAACTGGTTGATGGCTTGTTTTTTTGCGGAACATGTGTGTACTTTGCAACAGTATCATAAGGAGTATGTTTTGTTTTATCACTTTTTATTGCATTTTTTGTCGAATTCAATAGGTAAAAATCATAATTTTTGGCTGGTTTTAAAGATATTTTTTTACGGCGGTTCAATCGTAGGGTTAAAAAATTATTTACTTTTATTCTACGGATTGTTACGGACGTGGTGATACATATATGTGGGGTTTGTGTTATGATTTAGACTTTTTTAGGATTATATTTCTTTTTAGATGTTATGGGGCTATGGACATTTTTATTGATTATACTTTATTTTTTATGGAAATTTTTTTTTACTTTTTTACTATTTCACCATGGGACATGAACAAGCAATCATTTGACAACATGGTACAGAACCCCAAAGTACTCCATCACATGGGCCTAGACCTCAAAGATAAATGTTTGAGATGCAGTGCCCGGAATGGCTCACATGTGCATATATTTTGTCCTGCCCAGGAATTAAAAAATTCGAGGATGTTCTAAGATTATTAATCAAATTACTCCCCAGGCCTTACTCCTTCCCCCAGCAAGTGTTCTGCTGTGGCTACCCAACAAAACATGAGCCCTCAGAGGAGTTTAGCCAGGCTGCCAAGTTGCTAATTCCCCACTATTGGCTGAGCAAGACCCCTCCTACAATCCCAGAATGGCTATAAAAAGGTTGATCAAATGCGGGGGTTGGAAGAACTGGCTATTGTTCCGATAGGAAACATGATGCGTTCACTTAAACTGTGGGCTCCCTGGTATAGATATAGGAAACAGGCCACAGTATATTTATCTTTGAAATCTCACTCTTTCTTCATGTTATCAATTCACCCAAGATATTATCGTACCTAATATTAATGTTCGACCCTTATCTCGTAAAAGCACATATAAGGCCATCATTACATCTGTGAGCAACTATTGGAAAATCTGTCATAAAGCACTCCCAAATAGAGTTACATCTGTAACCCCCTTCTCTTCCCCCTCTCCTGTATTCTTCATAGCCCCCCTCCATCACCCTACCATTTCTAGTTAGAATAATAATAAGCTCTCCTCGATGACCTTCCTCATTACTAACACAATATATATATACATATATATATAATATATATATATATATTACACTCACCGGCCCACTGTATTAGGTACACCTGTCAACTGCTCGTTAGCACTTAATTTCTAATCAGCCAATCACATGGCGGCAACTTAGTGCATTTAGGCATCTAGACATGGTCAAGACAATCTCCTGCAGTTCAAACCGAGCATCAGTATGGGGAAGAAAGGTGATTTGAGTGCCTTTGAACGTGGCATGGTTGTTGGTGCCAGAAGGGCTGGTCTGAGTATTTCAGGAAACTGCTGATCTACTGGGATTTTCACGCACAACCATCTCTAGGGTTACCGAGAATGGTCCGAAAAAGAAAAAACATCCAGTGAGCGGCAGTTTTTTGGGCGGAAATGACCAAATTCTGACCCTACCATCCGAATGTCGCAGCAGAAATCGAGACTTATCAGACCAGGCAACGTTTTTCCAATCTTCTACTGTCCAATTTCGATGAGCTTGTGCAAATTGTAGCCTCAGTTTACTGTTCTTAGCTGAAAGGAGTGGCACCAGGTGTGGTCTTCTGCTGCTGTAGCCCATCTGCCTCAAAGTTCGACGTACTGTGCGTTCAGAGATGCTCTTCTGCCTACCTTGGTTGTAACGGGTGGCGATTTGAGTCACTGTTGCCTTTCTATCAGCTCGAACCAGTCTGCCCATTCTCCTCTGACTTCTGGCATCAACAAGGCATTTCCGCCCACAAAACTGCCGCTCACTGGATGTTTTTTCTTTTTCGGACCATTCTCTGTAAACCCTAGAGATGGTTATGCGTGAAATCCCAGTAGATCGGCAGTTTCTGAAATACTCAGACCAGCCCTTCTGGCACCAACAACCATGCCACGTTGAAAGGCACTCAAATCACCTTTCTTCCCCATACTGATGCTCGGTTTGAACTGCAGGAGATTGTCTTGACCATGTCTACATGCCTAAATGCATTGAGTTGCTGCCATGTGATTGGCTGATTAGAAATTAAGTGTTAACGAGCAGTTGGACAGGTGTACCTAATAAAGTGGCCGGTGAGTGTATATATATATATATATATATATATATATATATGTATGTTCTTTTCACATTAATAACTGATTGCACATCAACTGGAGAAGTAAGTATATAATGAATCGTTATCTATAGAAATATGATTGAACTTTAATAGACTGACAATAGAAAGTATAATGTGACATTTTATTAAAAGCTTTTCTGGGTAGAATTAATAACAGTTTACAATATTCTTCCACTGACATGTATAGCTGTCAATGAAATGTACATCATAAGGAAGAGAATGACATTTTCATATGTAGACCTTTTTCTAATGGAGTGATCTAAATGATATCCATCAAATTTTTTCTGTACCTCTACTTTACTTATAATGAGTGCATCCAGCTGACCAGTCTTGCTAACTTATTACAGCCCTTGAGTCATGTCACTCCTTCTAAGTTTTTTAAGGTTAATTTAATTTAAATTATGTGTTACTTAGCAGCTGACATGGTACATGTAGCTCTTAGGAGTTAGTGTAGAATATTTAAGTGTTCCTTGCTGCACTTGATCATGTATAAGGTGTAGAACTTAACTGAAACATGATACGATTTCACAATCCATTGCATGTCCACTTTTTGCTGCAGAACTTCTGTGTATTTCTTTATTAGTATGATCAAAGTTATTGTCCACTAAATTAACTGCAAGATCTGCAACAAAATGTATCTATACTTTTATATTGTTTGCTGTTTGAAGATCAAGTTGCCTTGAGCAACTAGAACAGTTTTACTCTTAGAGACTTCTGATAGATCTTCGTCATATTGTAAAGGCTCTTTCACATTGGCATTGTTTTTCACATCCGTGGTGCAGTGATTTTAATAGATTCCTTACGGAGCCATTCATAGTATCATAGTATCATAGTATATAAGGCTGGAAAAAGACGCAAGTCCATCAAGTCCAACCTTTAAGAATTAAATAAATGTTTTATCCCCGTGATATTTTTTCTCTCCAGAAAGGCATCCAGGCCTCTCTTGAACATGTACATAGAGTCCGCCATAACAACCTCCTGCGGCAGAGAGTTCCATATTCTCACTGCTCTTACAGTAAAGAACCTTTGTCTATGTTGATGGTAAAATCGCCTCTCCTCTAGGCGTAGAGGATGCCCCCTTGTCCTGGTCACAGGCCTACGTATAAAAAGATCACCTAATAAAGTGGCCGGTGAGTGTATATATATATGTATATATATATTGTGATATAGTAATGAGGAAGGTCATCGAGGAGAGCTTATTATTATTCTAACTAGAAATGGATAGGGTGATGGAGGGGGGCTATGAACAGAATACAGGAGAGGTGGAAGAGAAAAGGGGGTTACAGATGTAACTCTATTTGGAGTGCTTTTATGACAGATTTTCCAATAGTTGCTCACGATGTAAATGATGGCCATATATGTGCTTTTACGAGATAAGGGTCGAACATTAATATTAGGTACAGATAATATCTTGGGTGAATTGGATAAGCAGTGAAGAAAGAGTGAGATTTCAAAGATATAATACTGTGGCCTGTTTCCTATATCTATACCAGGGAGCCCACAGTTTAATGAACGCATCATGTTTCCTATCGGAACAACTAGCCAGTTCTTCCAACCCGCGCATTTGATCAACCTTGTTAAGCCATTCTGGGATTGTAGGAGGGGTCTTGCTCAGCCAATAGTGGGGAATTAGCAACTTGGCAGCCTGGCTAAACTCCTCTGAAGGGGCTCATGTTTTGTTGGGTAGCCACAGCAGAACACTTGCTGGGGGAAGGAGTAAGGCCTGGGAGGTAATTTGATTAATAATCTTAGAAACATCCTTTCTGAATTTTTAGATTCCTGGGCAGGACAAAAATATATGCACATGTGAGCCATTCCGGGCACTGCATCTCAAACATTTATCTTTGAGGTACTAGGCCCATGTGATGGAGTACTTTTGGGGTTCTGTACCATGTTGTCAAATGATTGCTTGTTCATGTCCCATGGTGAAAATAGTAAAAAAGTAAAAAAAAATTTCCAATAAAAAATAAAGTAATAAATCAATAAAAATGTCCATAGGCCCCATAACATCTAAAAAGAAATATAATCCTAAAAAAAGTCTAAATCATAACACAAACCCCACATATATAGTATCACCACGTCCGTAACAATCCGTAGAATAAAAGTAAATAATTTTTTAACCCGTACGATGAACGCCGTAAAAAAATATCTTTAAAAACCAGCCAAAAATTATGATTTTTACCTATTGAATTCGACAAAAAATGCAATAAAAAGTGATAAACAAAACATACTCCTTAATGATACTGTTGCAAAGTACAACATGTTCCGCAAAAAACAAGCCATCAACCAGTTCTGTAGCCAAAAAAGTAAAAATGTTATGCCACTTGGAAGAAGGCGATACAAAAATGATAGATTTTTCCCCACATTAGGGTTTTATTTGGCAAATTTAGTAAAACATAAGAAAAAATGTTCAGATAATAACATAATTATTAGGCTATATGGTGAACACAAAAAAGAAAAAAAGTAAAAAATCCAGTATAGAATTTATGCTTTTCTACATCTCGTCCCGAAAAAAAAATGCCATCACATGGCCCCAATAACAAAAAAGCAAAAATTTTATAGCCTGCAAAATGGGCCAATCAGGAAACTAAGATCCTGACAACTGCAGGTCCCTACTTCCATTCTGCGCTTCTCCGTGTGCCCATTAAACAAGTCACAGCCACATGTGGTGGGTCTCTGTACTCGGGAGAAATTGCATTACAAATTGTATGGTGGGATTTTTCTTTTTATCTTTTGGAAAAGTGTAAATTTTGGGGCTAAATGAACGTATAACTGACAAAATTTGACCATTCTAAATTTCACCTCCATTTTGATTCAATTACTATGAAGATCTCAAGGGGTTAACAATCTGCCTAAACGCTGTTCCTCATAGTTGATGGGGTAGATTTGAAAATGGGTTGATCATTTAGGGTGGTTTTAATGCTAAGTATTTCAAATTTAATTCAAAACAGTATTTATCCCCAAAATAGTAAATTCTAAAAATACGTAAAATCGATATTCTATTTGTAAGCCGTGTGACATCAAAATAAATTATCCAGACATTTCAAAAATGATGAATAAGTAAAGTAGACATATGGGAAATGTTATTCAGCAACTTTTTAGGTGGTAAATCTATCTGCCTGAAAACGCAATAATTTCAAATTTCAAAAATGACAAATTTAAAAAAAAATCATTATTTTTTTTCTTTGTAAATAAACACAAAACTTATCAGCCAACATTTACCACTAAAATGAAGTACAACATGTGGAGAAAAAATAATCTAAGAATCGCTTTGATAAGAAACAGAGTTCATAAGTTATAACCATATAAGGCAATGCATGTCAGAATCCAAAAAATGGGACTGTGCCTTAATCTGTAAAATGGCTGCGTTCTTAAGGGGTTAAAAAAGAATTAATAGCCGTTATGGTAGCTTTTGGCTGCTTTAGCATTAAGAAGATCTGTTAATTTCCTTCATTCGTCACGTGGCTCTCAATTTGGAACCCCAAAGACATAGATTTTCGCCCTTTTGATCACTTTTTATGTGAAAATCGTGTATAAGTAGCTATTTGGACATTTGGGTGCTATTTTCCGTTATGAGGTTCACCGCCGGCAATTACTGTTTTTATATTTTGATCAGGCATTTTGAGATGTGGCAATACCTAACATGTTTGTGATTTTTACTGTTTATTATGTATTACATCAGTTCTAGGGTGATTAGAAATTTTAGTTTTTTATTGTTTTTTAAACTTTTTTTTTTTACTATTTTTTACACCCTCTAGGGTACTAGATGCTCTAATCATTCCAACCATATACTGCAATACTACTGTATTGCAGTATATGTTAATTTTACATAGTATTCATTACAATGAGCCACTGGGACCCTTGACGCAACTGATGACGTCCTATGGAGCAACGATCAGAACGAAGATGACAGCGCCGCCCCATGTCCCAGGTAGCAGGCACCCGTGTGTACCTCCCTGTCCTGCTGGAGCTCGGCCGAAGACTCATTCATCTTCCCTTGCTCCAGCGGCAGTCCCTGTGCTTGGCCGCGCGCGCCAGCCCACACCTCCTAGGGCGCTTGTGCGCCAGCTCTGTAAGATTTAAAAGGTCAGTGCACCGATGATTGGTGCTTTTCCGGCCACATGCCCCGATAATTTGCCGACCACTTCCTTTGTTCCCTGTCGGATGTTTGTTTCCTGTGTCTCTGAGAAAGCTTTCCACCTGTTGTTCCTGTGTTTATAGTGATTTCCCATTGTGACCTTGATTCCCGTTCCTGACTTCTTTCCTCTGCTGCCAGCCCTGACCTCCTGCCTTGTTCCTGACTTCAATCCTGTGTGCCCGTCCTGACTTCCTACCTGACCACAACTCCATCTCTGCCTTTCGATTCTGTACTTCGCCTTGGCCCCCACTGTGAGCAAAGTCGTGGCCGTGGAGCGACCTGGTGGTCCAATCCGCTTTGCGGTGGGCTCTGGTGAAAACCAGGTGCCACCTAGACTCCACTCGCAGGTGTCGGCTTCTGTCATCGCTTGCAGTGGTAGAGTGGGTCCACTACCCGTGATCCTGACACAAAGATCTGGCCATGGATTCGCCAAGGTTTCGTAACTTGAACTGGCTGATCTCACCATCACCATGGCCCAGTAGTCCCAACAGATTGCCGGGAGGGCCAGCAACTTGGTCAGCTCACTACCATCTTGCAGCAATTGTTGGCTACCCAACAGCAGCGACCAGTACTTGCGGCACCTCCGACTACACTGTCTACTGCTGAACCCAGACTGTGACTATCCATGCCCTCCAAGGAGACGCAAAGTTAACAGGGGATTCATCACTCAGTGCTCCTGGCACATTGAATTGATGCGTGAATTGATGCAGATCACCAGGGAACGGTTTAAGGTGGCTTTCATAATCAGTCTTCTCTCCAGGAAAGCCCTGGCATGAGCCACTCCCTCTGGAACAGGAAGGATCTGGTCAATACCTCAGCTCAGAGATGGGCAAATTTGTTAAAAATCAGTTTGTCCCGATTCGCCAATTTTTTTTTCAAAAATTTGATTCGACCCGAATGGAATCATGACGAATCAAGTTAAAAAAACAGGTATTTTCTGGCTGCAGAAAGCCTGTAGGGTGTTGTAGAACATTGTGGCATGCTTAAATATGCATAGGGAGCGTGGTTTGGTCTTCAAAAAATGTTGTGTTTTAGTATGACACGCACATGACAGCCGCCGCTCCTAAAATCGCTTCACTCTTCAAATCCATGTGCTCTTACAGAGGCCACTTCACCAAATAAGTGAAGCGGGAACGCAGCCTGACATGGTTACGTCTGTGCCAGCTCGAAAGGACTGAGCTGAGGACCAAGATCCCACTATAACATCAAAGAGTGCACTCTTTTTACACTGACATCAGATGATTCCATAGATTACAACATACCCTGTTCTGTTAAAAGCGCATACATGTAACTCCCCCCCCCCTAAAAGAGTGCAGAGGGTGTTGGCAGTAATTCTGCATTGACGTCACTGATCATTTTACCCTTCATTTCGGCCGTCAGTGTCCGTTTTCAATCGGTCAATAATCCATCATCAGTATTGCTAAAGGCAAAAACAAACAGTAGTGGATCCAAAACAGAGATGACAAGTAAATGGGATATTTGCATGTTCTCTGTGTTCTGTATCCACTCCTGCTTTTGGCTATGAATCCTGAGGCTTTTCATTCCTTCTGACAGATTAAATGAAGGGGGAAACTAAACATAGTGGCAACGTCATAGAGCGATGGAGGGCGAAAACAGCATTATGAAAATCATAGGGTGTTCTAGGGAGAAAGTGGTCAGTTGGCAGCAGCATAAGTAGGCTGTAGAGTGGCACAATGACAAATTATAGAGGTGGCGGACACATGGTAGGCCATAGAGTGGCACAATGATAGAGCTTGGAGGTGGCGGCAGCAGCAGGAGCCCACAGCAGAGGGGGCCACATTGTGGCACAATGATGAAGTTTGAAATGAGATCGAAGTTGAAATTTTCCTTTTAAATTTGAAGATTAGAGACGCCACATGCATAACACATTAGTTTTCCTAAAAATATCAGGTCTTTGCCAAAAAATGAACTGCAAAGGTGGCAGCAGCAGCAGCAGAAACAGCTTGAGATGCTTGAGAACAGAGGTGTGGAGGTGGCGACAATATGGTAGGCCATAGGGTGGCACAATGATATAGAGTGGAGGTAGCATCAGCAGCAGCAGGAGCCCACGGAGTGGCACAATGATATAGTGTGGAGGTGGCAGCAGCAGCAGGAGCCCACAAGTGGACACATGATTAGGGTGCGATGTAAGTGTCAGCAGCAGCAGGAGCCCACAGAGTCGCACACTGATGTAGTGTGGAGGTGCCGTCAGCAGCAGCAGAAGCCCACAGAGTGGCACAATGATATAGTGTGGAGGTAACGTCAGCAGCAGCAGGAGCCCACAGAGTGGCACAACGATAAAGTGTGGAGGTGGGGTCAGCAGCAGCAGCAGGAGCCCACAGAGTAGCACAATGATATAGTGTGGAGGTGTTGGCAGCAGCAGCAGCAGGAGCCCACAGAGTGGCACAATGATATAGTGTGGAGATGGTGTCAGCAGCAGCCCACAGAGTGGCACAATTATGTAGTGTGGAGGTGGCGTCAGCAGCAGCAGGAGCCCACAGAGTCGCACAATGATGTAGTGTGGAGGTGCCGTCAGCAGCAGCAGGAGCCCACAGAGTGGCACAATGATATAGTGTGGAGGTGTGGTCAGCAGCAGCAGGAGCCCACAGAGTGGCACGATGATATATTGTGGAGGTGTTGTCAGCAGCAGCCCACAGAGTGGCACAATGATATAGTGTGGAGGTGGCGTCAGCTGCAGCAGGAGCCCACAGAGTGGCACAATGATGTAGTGTGGAGGTGGCGTGAGCAGCAGCAGGAGTCCACAGAGTGGCTCAATGATATAGTGATGAGGTGTGGTCAGCAGCAGCAGGAGCCCACAGAGTGGCACGATGATATAGTGTGGAGGTGTTGTCAGCAGCAGCCCACAGAGTGGCACAATGATATAGTGTGGAGGTGGCGTCAGACGCAGCAGGAGCCCACAGAGTGACACAATGATATAGTGTGGATGTGGCATCAGCAGCAGGAGCCCACAGAGCAGCACAATGATATAGAGTGGAGGTGGGGTCAGCAGCAGCAGGAGCCCACAGAGTGGCACGATGAAATATTGTGAGTGTTGGCATCAGCAACACATGAGCCCACAGAGTGCCAATATGTAGTGTGGAGGGTGGCGTCAGCAGCAGCAGCATGAGTCCTCCCCCATAGTGGCAACAAGATGTATTTGGGGAGGTGTGGTCAGCAGCAGCAGATCCCACAGAGTGGCACAATGATATAGGTGGAACGGTGTTGAATCAGCAGAAGCACACACAGTGGACACAATGATATGTAGGCTGGGGGTGGCGCAGCAGCAGCAGTGAGCCCACAGAGTTGACACAATGAGATTGGTTGACTGGTGTGTCGCAGCGTCAGAGAACCCGAGAGGCGGCAACTAGTGATTAGAGGGGAGAACGTGGCGTCAGCAGCAGCAGGAGCCCCAGAAAGATGTGGCACTGAATTAGCAGCAGGGGACAGAGCTGAAACTGAGGTGAGGGGGGATACCAGTCGTGCAGAAAGCAGGAGCCCACCAGAAGTGGAACACAATGATATAGTGTGACAGAGTTGCCGTCAGCAGAAGCCCACGAGTGGCACAATGATATAGTGTGAGTGGTGGCAGCAGCAGCAGGCAGCAAAGCAAGATGGACACAAGATTGTAGTCTGTGGTTGTAGGGGCCGTCACAGCAAGCAGCCCACAGAGTGGCACAATGAGTAGTGGGAGATGGGAACGTCAGCAAGACAGCAGAGCCAAGAGGGAAAGGATTATAGGTGGAGTGGGTTCCGGCAGTCAGAAGGAAGCACCACAGAGTCGGCCAATGGATGTTTAGTGTGGAAGTGTAGGGTTCACCAGCCAGAGCCCACAGAGTGGCACAATAATTGAGTGTGGAGAGTGTTGTCCGCAGCACAAAGGATCCCACAGTATGCAACAATGATATAGGTGGGAGTGTGGCCAGTCAGCAGCAAGACAGAGGAGCCCAAGGAGGGAACAATGATATATAGTGTGGAGGTGGAGTCAGCCAGCAGCAGGAGCCCACAGAGTGCACAATATAAAGTGTTGAGGTGTGGCAGCAGAGAAGAGAAAGCACACAGAGTGGCACAAGGATGATAGTGTGGGGAGGGCTTGGCACAGCACGCAGGAGCCAACAGAGTGCACACAATGATATATGTGGACCGAATGGTGTCCAGCAGCAGCCCACAGAGTGGCACAATGATAGGTGTGTGAGGTGCACAGCAGCAGCAGGAGCCCACAGAGTGGCAAATTGTTGTAGTGTGGGGTGGCGTCAGCAGTCAGCAGGAGCCCACAGAGTCGCACACTGATGTAGTGTGAGGTGTGCGCGTAGTCAGCCAGACGAAGCCCACAGAGTGCAACAATGTATATAGTGTGGAGCGTAACGTCCAGCAGCAGCAGGAGGGCCCACAGAGGGTCACACAACGATAACGTGTGGAAGGTGGGTGTCAGCAGCAGCAGCAGGAGCCACAGAGTAAGCACAGAATAAGAGAAAAAAAGCATATATTGTGGAGGTGGTTGGCACAGTCACTCAGCAGTGAGCGCCACAATTGCACAATGATATAGTGGGATGGTTGTCAAGCAGCAGCCCACAAGTGGCACAATTATGTATGTGGAGGGGTGGGAGTCAGCTGCAGCAGTTCCACAGTAGCTCCAAATGATTGAGTGTGGAGTGCCGTCAGACAGCCGCAGAGCCCACAAGTGGCACAAGATATAGTGTGGATGTGTGGCAGCAGCAGCAAGGAGCCCAGCGATGGACGTATGATATATTGTGGGGTGTGTCAAGCAGCCACAGAGTGAGCCAATGATATCAGTGGTGGAGGTGGCACGTTCGCTGCAGCAGTGAGCCCACAGAAGTGGCACAATGATGTGTGTGAGGTGGCGTGAGCAGCAGCAGGAGTTCCACGAGTGCTCAATGCATATAGTGATGAGTGTTTGTGGATCACAGCGCATGAGCCCCAGCAGTGGCACGATGATAGTTGGACGGTGTTCAGCAGCAGCCACAGATGGCACAATGATATCGTGGGAGGGGCGTCAGACGCAGCAGGAGCCACACAGAGTGACACAATGATAGAGTTGGATTAGGCATATAGCAGCAGGACCCACAGAGCAGCCCAATGATATAGTGGAGGTTGGGGTCAGCAGCATCAGGACCCACAAGTGGCACTATAAATAAGATGTGGATGTGGGTCAGCAGCAAAAGGACCCACAGAGTGGCACAATGATATAGTGTGGATGCGGCATCAGCAGCAGGAGCCCACAGAGCAGCACAATGATATAGAGTGGAGGTGGCATTAGCAGCAGCAGCAGGAGCTCACAGAGTGACACAATGATGTAGTGTGGAGGTGGCGTCAGCAGCAGCAGGAGCCCACAGAGTGGCACAATGATGTAGTGTGGAGGTGGTGTCAGCAGCAGCAGGAGCCCACAGAGTGGCACAATTATATAGTGTGGAGGTGTGGTTAGCAGCAAAAGGAGCCCACAGAGTGGCACGATGATATAGTGTGGAGGTGCTGGCAGCAGCAGCCTACAGAGTGGCACAATGATATAGTGTGGAGGTGGCGTCAGCAGCAGCAGAAGCCCACAGAGTGAAACAATGATATAGTGTGGAGGTGGCATCAGCAACAGCAGCAAGAGCCCACAGAGTGGCACATTGATATAGTGTGAAGGTGGAGTCAGCAGCAGTAGGAGCCCACAGAGTGGCACAATGATATAGTGTGGAGGTGGCATCAGCAGCAGCAGCTCCAGGAGCCCACAGAGTGACACAATGATATAGTTAGGAGGTGGCGTCAGCAGCACCAGGAGCCCACAGAGTGGCACAATGCTAGAGTGTGGAGGTGGTGTCAGCAGCAGCAGGAGCCCATAGAGTGGCACAATGATATAG
The DNA here is from genome assembly GCA_019512145.1 of Engystomops pustulosus. NCBI lineage: Eukaryota > Metazoa > Chordata > Amphibia > Anura > Leptodactylidae > Engystomops > Engystomops pustulosus. The sequence continues at coordinate 30,040 of WNYA01000735.1, read as the reverse complement.
TGTGGAGGTGGTGTCAGCAGCAGCAGGAGCCCTCAGAGTGGCACAATGATATAGTGTGGCATCAGCAGCAGCATGAGCCCACAGAGTTGCACAAAGATATAGAGTGGAGGTGGCGTCAGCAGCAGCAGGAGCCAACAGAGTGGCACAATGATATAGTGTGGAGGTGGCATCAGCAGCAGCAGCTCCAGGAGCCCACAGAGTGACACAATGATATAGTGTGGAGGTGGCGTCAGCAGCACCAGGAGCCCACAGAGTGGCACAATGCTAGAGTGTGGAGGTGGTGTCAGCAGCAGCAGGAGCCCATAGAGTGGCACAATGATATAGTGTGGAGGTGGTGTCAGCAGCAGCAGGAGCCCTCAGAGTGGCACAATGATATAGTGTGGCATCAGTAGCAGCATGAGCCCACAGAGTTGCACAAAGATATAGAGTGGAGGTGGCGTCAGCAGCAGCAGGAGCCCACAGAGTGGCACAATGATATAGTGTGGAGGTGGCATCAGCAGCAGCAGCAGGAGCCCACAGAGTGGCACAATGATATAGTGTGGCGGTGGCAGACAATTCCAGTCCCTGGTAAAGATGGTAGGAGGCAGATGGAGCAACTGGCAGCAGTTGTGTGGCATCAGATGGGTGGCAGCTTCAGAATAGTGGCTTAGGCAGGTAGTTAGAACCCAGACTCATTTCTCAACGTTTGGGAGAGGCGTCATGGCTGATCTAATGTGATGCATTGGTGAGTTGAAATCCTTGCCGATCCAAGCCTGATTTATCTTGACACAAGTCAATCTCTCCACATTACGGGTGGACAAGCGGGTTCTCCTTGGAGTAATAATGGGCACTGAACATCCGCTTATATGCCACACTACTGGCCGTGCAGGACAGCTTCTCTACTGCAAGCTCCGCAAGTTCCGGCCACGCATCAAGTTTGGCTGTCCAGTAGTCCATGGGATCCTCTACCTGAGGTGGTAAAGTGCTGTCCAAGTAGGTGACCACCTGCTGGTGTAGGGTCTGCTCCATGTCCTGGTGCTGCTGGTGGCGGCTACCCTCCTCACTAAGCCGGTGAATGTAGTTGCTCATTAAGGAATCTATACTTAAGCTGCTGCTGATGGAGCTGCTACTGCTTCTACCCCCCCAGCTCCCCACAGCAGCCGTGGCAGTAGTACGTGAGCAGTATACTGTGTGAACAGTATTTCTCTACAGTATGCCAGTTGCTACTCCCCAGCTGGAAAAAGCCATTTTTGACCGGTAGCGAGGCCCCAAGAGGGTGGAGAGCCAAAAGTCATCCCTATGCTGGATGTTGACTATTATGCTGTCACTAGTTAGGCAAAGCAGCATACTGCGGGCCATCTGCACAAGTGACTCTGGGGGATTCCCGGCCTCAATCTCCACTGTATACTTCCACGGTGCTTCTGGCTCATCTGCCTCGTCTTCTACCTCCTCCGGATGCTCCTGCTCCTTCTCTCTTGTCACCTGAGTGGAAAAACCAGTGATTTCACCAGACTCTGCTTGTGCTCCCATGTCCTCCTCCTCTTCCAGTTCAGCCCCCACCAGACTTATGTGGCCATGAGATGTAGTCTCCACTTCTCCAGTGCCCTGACCAGGCAGATTTTGCAGCATGAGTTCCAGGACATGAAGCAATGGAATGACATTATTCATCCCGCAGTCCTGGCGACTGACAAATAATGTGGCCTCTTCAAAGGGCCTGAGCAAACGGCAGGTGTCACAGCATGAGCTGCCAGGGGCTGACATCAAAGTTACACAACGGAGTACTCCGTTCCGCTTGCATCATCAAAAAATCATTAATGGCTTTTCTCTGTTCATATAGGCGGTCTAACATATGGAGGCTGGAATTCCAACGGGTGGAAACATAGCATATCAGATTATGTTGGGGTAGGCCGTTCTGACGCTACAACTCGAGGAGGGTGTTCTTGGCTTTGTAAGAATGGCTGAAGTGCATGCACAGTTTCCTGGCCATTTTTAGAATGTCTTGCAGATGGGTGGAAGACTTGAGGAATCTGTTGACAACCAGATTGAACATATGCGCCATCCTTGGTGCAGCATGGACACCATGTTTCTCCCATTGTCTGTCCCCATGGTTCCGATTTTTAATTGTCGTGGAGAAAGCCACACATTGATTTCTTGTTGCATGACGCTGAGCAGTTCCTCCCCTGTGTGACTTTGTTCTCTCAGGCAAACCAGGTGTAGAACTGCGTGACAATTCTGTGCCCTGCACATGTGGTATGATGGAGCAGCACTTGTGGAGGATGAGGTGGTGGTGGAGAAGGAGGAGGACACTGGCTCAGGAGGAGCCGTTTGACAATGTGGAGGAGAAAGCGGCATCTCTTGTGGAAGTTGTTGGTGTGGCTGGGTGAGAAGCACATTCACCCAGTGGGCTGTAAAGGACATGTACTGGCCCTGACTGTAATTACAGCTCCACACGTCCGCACTGCCGAGGACCTTGGAAGAAACTGATAAGCTCAAGGACTGGGCCACCTTCTGTTGTTCATGTTGGTGAAGGGCTGGCACTGCCTTTTTGAGAAAAAAATTTCAGCTTGGAACTCTCCACCTCGGTTCGGCACAAGCCATTAGCCAGGGGTGGAGAGTCCACGACTTGGAAAGGGAGGGACTGCAGTACCAACAACTTTGGCAAGAGCATAGTCAGCTTCTGCACCTTAGGCTGGATGCATGCAGTTGTCTCCTTGTAATCGCCTCTTTCAACGACTGCTGGCACAATGCGTAGTGAGGAGCAGGAGCATCTGGACCGGGATATCGACTGATGCCCAGTCGGTGCCCTGGATGCCTTGACTGGCTGAAATTGCATGTGTCCTAACCGCAGGGGAAAAAGAAGTATTACAAGGCTCCTCTGCTGTTCCACACATTCTCTTCATACACCAGTTTAATTCAACGGCACATTGGATGGATGACCTAATACAATGCAATGTGCTTTATGAATCTTATCAGGGCAGTATGTGCGCGCCAAGTTAGACTCCCTCGGCCGCGCCTGCTTCATGTATCCTAGTATCATAGACACATCAATTATTTTAAGTGGTGAGAAGTTAGACTCAAGTCCAAATACAATCCCAACCTTTAAAGACAATCACAACATTACGCGTTTTGTGATTGTCCCCATAACAGAGTTACCAACCCGTGATCTTTTTCTTTCCCGTCATCAAGTCTCCACGGGCCTCTCTGAACTGTACATACCGTCCGCCATAACAACCCCTGCGGCAGATAGTTCCACAGTCCTCACTGCTCTTACAGAAAGAACGTTGTGTCTATGGTGTGATGGTAAAATCGCCTCTCCGCTAGGCGTAGATGAGGCCCCCTGTTCATGGGTCACAAGGCCATGTATCAAAGATCTTTGGGAGAGATCCTTGTACTGTCCGTCAGTTCCGTAATTTTCCTTGCGTCCAATGAGGTCTCTCCTATATGTATCGCCCTCATTGCACTGTACACGTCACTGTTATCTATTTGCTAATCTCTGGCTCGAGTCATAATGAAATCACTACATCCAAGATCTATTTTATATCACTGTCGTGTATTCCTAGTTCCCCCCCCCCTTTCCCCCCCCACTCGTGCTTTCCCTAATTCACTGCCGTACTCAGCTTTGCATCTCCCTGCACTCATGTTCTCCATTGCTCATATCTTCTCGCCTAGGATACTATTCCTTATTATAACTACGGGTGCCCACAAACGTACACAATATTTTATCTTGCTTTAGCAGCAGTGCCGCATGGTCTCTGGTCACTACAAATTAGTTTACCAGTCACCAATACCCCCAAGTCCTTTTTCAGCTTCAGTTTACTAAGTAAATTGGACCGTCTTTGAGCAACATAATTATACTTTTTGTTTCCTATGGACCAAGAAGCATAACTTTCAAATTATATACATTAGATACCTCATCAGAAACCACTTTCTCTCGCCCATCCCCTTAAAGCTTCCACAAATGCCCTCTGTAATGCTAGAAACTATCACAACTCAGTATTTATTACTTATTACTTACAACAGCTTAGTATCATTCTGCCAAATTTGTAATACTTGACTGTGGAAACCCCACAAGGTCATTTAATAAAAAATATTAAAACAGAAGTGGCCCAAATACTGACCCCTGATGGCAATCCGTCCTGGTAACCATCACCCACAAGCCTGAGAATGTGACCGGTCCATAATGGGTAACTCCATTCCCCTCTGTTTTTTAATCACTAAGTTCGTCAATTACACTATACCCAAATACAACAGATTTTCTCTATGTCCCAGCAGTACATATTTTATTAACCAACCTATTATGTGGCACGTGTTGTCAAATGCCTTTGAAAACTCCAGATATACACAACATCCACAAGCGTCCAGCCAAGATTCCACCTCTAAAACCCTGCAAATATTTTCCCCACCACAGCAGTTATAGACTCCACGGGTCTGTAGTTTCCAGGATCGCTCTTTGATCCTTTTTTGTATATGTTACCACATTTGCTATGACGCCATTTCCTGTGGAACATAACCAGTCCTCAAGTGAATCTTCAAATATTAAAAATAACGGTTGGTCTATCACGCGACATGTAATTCATGCGAACCCGGGTGTGTATGCCTCTGGTCAGGTGTTTATCTATCTTGAAGTGGTTGCGAGGCGGCGCCGTACCTCTTCCTGGGTTTTAAGACTGTTGACATTATAAAAAGATATTAATTATTCCTCATTGTGTCTTCCACCAGGGGATTTTTCCTGGGTAAGACAGTGCTAGGCGACATTCAGTTTAATGGCCCTTTACTCATCTCAGACCCCCATTATTATGTTCTAAGGGGAGCCCACACTCTCTGTTTTTTAGATTTCATTATCGGATTATATATACTGAAAAACTAATTTGGGGATTATTTTTGCTCTCCTGGCAATTTTTCTTCTCAGTCCTCTATTTTTGCGCCTTTATCTGCTTTTATCAGGATTTATTTTTCTCTCTATAATCCTGTAATGCCTCATCGCTACCTTCACGTTGTTAGCACTTTTAAACGCTTTATCTTCTTTCTCGCTTATTGCTTACCTGACAAGACCGTTAGCCAACATAGGCTTGTTCTTGTTCCTTTATGCTTTTTGCCCATAAGGTATGTGTTTCTCACAGGACTTTTTCAGAATATAAGAAAAAAGTCCATTTTTTTGGGACCCTATCAGGTCTGTTGGTAAGGATAAGGCCAGCATGAACCCCCCTCTTGTGATCTCCAGGACTAGTTTGGCGAACAGGTTAATGTGTCTCCTTTGTTGTTGACAAGAACTGCTGCCTCTTGAAGGACCTGCAGTTTTCGGCCCCCCAGTCAATATCTGGCTAATTGAAAGTCCCCCATGATAGTACCTTCCCCTGCTTTGAAGCCGCATCCATTTCACTTATGAAGCATTTTCCTCTGCTGCCTCCATTATATTTGGAGCCTTATAAACCAAAGAGCCCTAAGTATTTTATTATTCTTTTTCCCTCCTTCTTCTCAACCCATAGGGACTGCACATTTGTCGTTACTGAGTCATCTAGCAAGACGGGCTTGAGGCAAGAATTCACAATATAAACAAACCCCTCCACGCTTTTTTTTGTTATACGATCACTACTAAAAAGACTATAAACCATCTATAGCAACAGCCCAGTCATAGGACGTCGCAGCCATGTCTCGCTGTTCCAACTATCATCATAGTTCCGGCCCCAACAAATCAAGAGTTCAGTTCCCTTCCCATTTTGTTTGTGAAGCTTCTGGCATTTGTTACTACACTTTATTTATGGTTTTCATAGTTTCAACGTTTCATCAGTTTTTACGGTTGAAAAAAGACCTTGGTCATGCAAGTTCAACCAAGGAAGGAAGGATTGGATGAGGAAGGGATTAGGGGAAACAACTCTACTATAACATGAACCATCAGATGTATTTAGGTTAAAAAAAGCGCATCTAGACCCTTCTTGAAGCTATGCCGCTGTTCCCCTGCTGTAACCAGCCCTGACGGCAGGCTATTCGTCACAGTTGACCGTTTCTCATAAGTAAAAAAGCCCTGACGCACTCCGGTGATTAAACCTTTGTTTTCTCCAGAACGGAGACAGTGCCCCGCCTCGTCTTGGCTTTGATGTATCTGAAACAACTTTAACCCCCCAACAATATGTTTTTTGTATGGGACCATTTCATTATATTTAAATAAATTAATCATGTCCCCTCGTAGCGTCTCCTTTTCCAGACTAATAAATCTAGTTGTTTAATTCTTTCCCAATAACTCTAGACCCCTACCCCTTATCATTTTGTGGCTCTACGGTTGAAACCCTCTCCAGTCCAGGGCATCCTTTTTTATGACCGCTGGCCCAGAACGGACATGCATCTCCCAGGTGTGTGGCCGACTCAGTGCCTTGTATTAAGGTGGTAATATTACATCCTATCACGAGATCCATACTACTTTTTCCCTGTTACCGTATTCATTTTGTCCTATCCCCATCATTCCACCGCCCTCCTCCACCCATGGACTATGACTCTCTCCCAGTCTCTATGGTACACATGTCATTGCCCTGACAAGTGTGAGTTGCTTAACTTTCTTACCCGCCATCTACTAGCACCACTCTCCGGATCCCTCTGTTTTCTTAATAAAGAAAAACCGCCACACCCGCCGAATTGGTGATTTTACTTGCCAACACTCTTCCGTGCTCTGCCCGAACCACTGCAGGAGGAGTCTGCCCATCTCTTCACTCCCAAGCAAGCTGCTGTACATCGTCTCGCTCAAATATGACAGCTGTACCCGACTTATAGTGACCTAGGCCACACGTGTCGCTATCTGGTGAGGACAAAGAACAAGACAGGGTGGTGGAGAAAGGTGAGGGCCCGTGACTAATTGTTGTATCTGCAATGAACCCACGGGACTCTTTGTCTGGTGGGTTAGATGTTATATTTTTAGGAAGCACCTATTAACCAATCAACACCTTTGGGTTCTTAATTAGCACAACTTCGCTAGATGCAGACACAGCAGTTCTGGACCTACAGAGTCACCCCCTGCTTGGCAACGTCTTTCCCCTTACTGTGCTCCACCTCTGCCTTCTCTCCACCTGCCATCTTTCTGTGACATCAGTGGTTAATCAACCTAGTGGAGTTGACACTTTTTTTTTGCCTCTCGATTTAGCAACAAAAGTATTGCGAATTTGTGTTATAAAGATCCCCAACACCTGTAATCGGATGAAGATCACTATATAAAGTACGTGATTGACCATAATAAATTCTTGCCTGAACTTTAGACAACTAAAAATATTGAATTTGCGGTATGCAAATGCCCCCCAGAAATGGACACCTGGGGATTACAGCATAAATAACTACAGAAAGTATGTGGATTCACACTGATTTCTTCCTATTCAACTTTAGCAACAAAAAAAACTGCTTTTGTGGGTATACAGATCCCCCAAAATCGGACACCCATGGAGTCACTGCAATCAGACCTTGTTACAGACCTTCCTGACACTCTTCTGGTCCCATTTGATTTCCTCATCCTGTTTCTTCCTCCCACATATTGCTGGCACAATGCGTAGTGAGGAGCAGGAGCATCTGGACCGGGATATAATGTCCAGCGGTGCTGGAGCCTTGACTGGCTGAAATTGCATGTGTGCCACCAGGCTCTGCTGTTCCACATTTCTCCCAGGCCATTGGATGGTGACGTTGCATGTGTTGACGCAGGGCAGTGGAGCCAAAGTTAGCTCCCTGGCCGCGCTTCATAGTATCATAGTATCATAGTATATAAGGCTGGAAGGAGACGCAAGTCCATCAAGTCCAACCTTTAAGAATTAAATTAATGTTTTATCCCCATAACGCGTGATATTTTTTCTCTCCATAAAGTCATCCAGGCGTCTCTTGAACATGTACATAGAGTCCGCCATAACAACCTCCTGCGGCAGAGAGTTCCACAGTCTCACTGCTCTTACAGTAAAGAACGTTTGTCTATGGTGATGGTAAAATTGCCTCTCCTCTAGGCGTAGAGGATGCCCCCTTGTCCTGGTCACAGGCCGAGGTATAAAAAGATCTTTGGAGAGATCCTTGTACTGTCCGTTCAGGTATTTGTACATTGTAATGAGGTCTCCCCTCAGTCGTCTTTTTTCTAAACTGAATAATCCCAAATTTTTTAATCTGTCAGTGTATTCTAGTTCCCCCTTTCCCCTAATAATCCTGGTTGCTCTCCTCTGCACCCGTTCCTGACCCCCATGTTATTTCTAAGGGGACCCACACTCTCTGTTTTTAGATTCTTATCATTTATATACTTGAAAAATAATTTGGGATTATTTTTGCTCTCCCTGGCAATTTTTCTCTCAGTCTCTATTTTTGCGGCCTTTATCTGCTTTTTACAGGATTTATTTTTCTCTCTATAATCCTGTAATGCCTCATCGCTACCTTCACGTTTTAGCACTTTAAACGCTTTATCTTTCTCGCTTATTGCTTACCTTACAAGACTAGTTAGCCACATAGGCTTTTTCTTGTTCCTTTTATGCTTTTTCCCATAAGGTATGTGTTTCTCACAGGACTTTTTCAGAATATATGAGAAAAAGTCCCATTTTTTTTGGGACCCTATCAGGTCTGTTGGTAAGGATAAGGTCCAGCAGTGACCCCCCTCTTGTTGGCTCCAGGACTAGTTGCGACAGGTAATTGTCTTTTGTTGTTGACAAGAACCTGCTGCCTTTGAAGGACCTGCAGGTTTCTGCCCCCCCAGTCAATATCTGGGTAAGTTGAACCCTCTCCAGCTCCAGGGCATCCTTTTTATGGACCGGTGCCCAGAACTGGACAGCATATTCCAGGTGTGGCCGAACCAGTGCCTTGTATAGTGGTAATATTACATCCCTATCACGAGAGTCCATACTACTTTTTCCCTGTCCGTATTCCTTTTGTCCTTATTCCCCAATCTCATTCCAGCCGCCCTTCCTCCCCCATGGACTATGACTCTTCCCAGCTCTCTATGTACACCCTTCCTCCCCCATGGACTATGACTCTTCCCAGCTCTCTATGTACACTGTCTATTTGCCCTGCACAAGTGTAGTTGCTTAACTTTCTTCCCCCAGATTCTACATACACACTCTCGGCTCCTCTGTTTTCTTAATAAAAAACCGCCACACCGCCGAAGTGGTGATTTTACTGCCAACACTCTTCCTTGCTCTGCCCCTGTACCACTGCATGAGGATGTCTGCCCCATCTCTTCACTCCCAAGCAGCTTCTGACTGTCCTCAAACACTTCGTCCTCGCTCAATAGTGACGCTGAGCCCAGACGACCTAGTAGCTCTCTGGCTGAGGCAAAAGAACAAGACAGGGCTGGTCCACCCAGTGCCCCCACACATGCCCGCAGGCACCCCCCCCCACACCCCCCCCCCCGTCACACTACACAACGACAAAACCCAGAACCAGCGAACAGTCAGCTTTCGTTTTCCCACCCCCCCACCTAGCCCCATGAACGAGTGTAACATGACAACACTTCACACCCTTACGCGCACCCACCAACCCCCGCCCCCCCACCTGGCCCAACACCCGCGCCCCACCCACCCCCCCCACCAATCACCCCCGTTAGCCTTCATCCTGATTCCCCACAACACCTCTTTGCAACAAAAAAACCCGCGACGCGGAGGAGAAGGAGATGGGGGGCAAAGCCCCCGCGGGAAAACCCCACTGTTCTGCTATTTAGAAAACCGGCTTGCAATAGAACAGGCCCAATTTATGAGTGTACGCCAGAGCTATTAGCACTCACCCCAATATGCACCTTACCCCTACATTTATTGAGTGCGTGGGGCCCCTTAGACCGATAACATGGGGGGTCATGGCATGCCGAAACGGAAGATGAGAGAAGCCGCCAATCTATGAATGTCGCCTTCTCAACTGTCTTTACCCAGGGAAATCCCCTGGATGTGGCTGTGGAAGACACCAATGAGCGAGAATCATGTAAATTTCTTTGGAAAGGCAAAGAGTATTAACCATGAAGGAAGAGGTTATGCGCCAGCCTCACCACCAACACTACGATACGATAAACGCAACACGGGCCCGCCAGAGCGCATACACCCCCAGGTTCTGCATGAAATGTACCGGCCCCCCCAATAGACAGACATGTTTCATTCACCCCCCCCTTCTAATCCCAGTTGCCCCCAAGATAACTGAGGACTGAGTATGTTCCACAGAACTGCCCCGCGCATAGCCAAATGTGCCTACCAATATTGTACAAAAAAAAAATGGATCAAAGCGATCCTGGAACTACAGACCAGGCCAGTCAACTTCTGTATGGTGGCGGAAATCTTGCCAGGGGTTTGTTTAGAGATTGCTATATCCTGGAATTATCTCACTGCTTGGCCATGCGCACCTGATCCCTGAGGAAAATGTCCAGCTGTGGTTGTGTAGAGCATAGGCGTTTATGGAGATCAGTCCTGTCAGGTACGGTATCTGTCGGCAGCGCGACGGTGCTGCACGGAGTGCCAGAGAAGTGGCGGACAGTTTGTCTAGGTAAAGTGTTGTTAATGAGGGGACTGGCGAGTCTTTTCAGAGGAGGGATGTGAGAGAACAGCTGTGCCACAGAGCTAGAAATCAGGTAGTGCTCGTGGCACAGAAGATGGTATATTAAAGTATAAGTGAGAGCCCTAGTGGGTTGGAACTGTGATGGGCACCCCAGTCCAGCGACAAAAGGGCGCCCACATGGAAGTTGGGGAGTACAGCTAAATGTGCCTTAGATGTATGTGTAGTGTAGAAGGATGGACAGAACCGCGTCGCATTTAATGGCACAGTGTGTCTCAAGCTGGAGCACGAGGGTGAGGCACTACAGAGCTGACATTATCAGTGAGGACAGATAATAGCCCGACGAGTGGAGTCGGGCAGGGTTATGGTGCGCGGCGCGCACAGACCTTCACGCAGCAGTGAGCTCTAAACAGAGTGGCACAGCAAACGATTGTAACGTTGTGTGAGGGGGGAAGTGAGTCACTGCTAGCAGGCTAGGAGCCCACAGAGTGGCACAATGATCTTAGTGTGGATTGGTGTTGGCAGCTAGCAGCAGAGCAGGAGCCACAGTGAGTGGGCACAATCCGATATCTGTGATTGGTGGCGAGTGGTTGTTTGTACCAGCACAGACAGTGTCACCAGCAGAGGGCACAATGGTCATTGTTTGTAGGTGTGGATGCAGCATCATACAGAGCTGTGTAAAGGGGTAGGACGTAAGCAATAAAGTCGGACAGGAGGCCCAGCGGTAGTGAGTGGCGGAGCAAGATGGCATTACAGAAGTATTGTGAGGGATTGGTGGAGGAAGCCTTTGATAGAGAGGTGGAGATCAGCAGCAGCAGGAGCCACCAGAGTCGCACACTGATGTAGTGTGGACCTGGTGCCGTCAGCAGCAGCAGAAGCAGAAGCCCGAGAGTGGACACAATGATATAGTGTGGAGTGCGGTAACGTCAGCAGCAGCAGGAGCCCCCCGAGGGCACAACGATTAAAGTGTGGAGGGCAGGTGGTCAGCAGCAGCAGCAGGGAGCCCAACAGAGTCGACAACTGATATAGTGTGGAGGTGTTGGCAAGCGTAGCAGCAGCAGGAGCCACAGGTGGCACAATGATATAGTGTGGAGATGGGTGTCAGCAGCAGCGCCACAGATGGCAACAGATTATGTAGGTGGAGGGGTGGCCGTCAGCAGCAGCAGGAGCCCACAGAGTCGCACGCAATGAGTGGTGTGGACAGGTGCCGGTCAAGAAGCAGCAGGAGGCCCCAAAAGAGTGCACAATGATATAGTGTGGAGCGGCGTGGTCAAGCAGCCAGCAAGGAGCCCACAGAGTGGCACGATTGATAATATTGTGGGAGGTGTTAGTCAGCAGCAGCCACACCAGAGTGGGAACAAGAATATAGTGTGGCGAGGTGGCTCAGCTGCAGAAGAGCCCCCCCAGGTGACACAATGATGTATTTGTAGTGTGGAAGGTGGCGTGAGCAGCAGCGGAGTCACCAGAGTGGGACTCAATGAATATAGGAATGAGGGTGTGGCAGCAGCAGCCGGGAGCCCACAGAGTGGCCCGATATTATGTGTGGAAGAGTGTTGTCAGCAAGCAGCCACACAGAGTGGCACAATGATATAGCGTGTAGGAGAAGGTTTTTGGCGTCAGACGCCAAGGCAGGGAGCCCACAGAGTGGACACAATGAATAGTGTGGATGGAGGCATCAGCGAGCAGGAGGCCAACAGAGCAGCACAATGATATAGTTAAGTGGAGGTGGGGCAGCAGCAGCAGGAGCCCACAGAGTGGCACTATGATAAAGTGTGAGGTTGGGTCAGAAGCAAAGGGGACCCACAGAAGGGCACCATGATATAGTGTGGATGCGGCATCCGCAGCAGGAGCCCACAGAGTCAGGCCACAATGATATAGAGTGGATGTTGGGGGTTGCATTAGCACCCGCCAACCACACCAGCAGCAGCGAGCTCAAGAGTGACACCATGAGAGTGTGGAGGGTGGGGGGGCGTCAGCAGCAGCAGGAAGCCAGTAGAGTGGCCAAGATGTAGTGTGCGATGGTGGTGTCAGCAGAAGCAGGAGCCCAAGAGTGCACCATTATATAGTGTGGAGGGTAGGTTTGGTTAGCAGCAAAAGGAGCACACAAGAAGTGGCACGATGATATAGTGTGGAGGTTGTGGCGAGCAGCAGGCCTACGAGTGGCACAATATATAGTTGTTGGGGAGGGGCGTAGCAGCTAGAAGAGAACCCACAGAGTGAAACAATGATCTATAGTGTGGAGGTGGCATCCGCAACAGCAGCAAGAGCCCACAGAGTGGCATTGATTATAGGTGAAGGTGGAGTCAGCAGCAGTAGGAGCCACAGAGTGGCAACAATGATATAGTGTGGAGGTGGCATCAGCAGCAGCAGCTACAGGGAAAGCCCCCAGAGTGACACAGAGATATAGTGTGGAGGTGGTGTCAGCCGCAGCAGGAAAGCCCATAGCGTGGCACAATGATTATGTGTGGAGGGTTGGGTGTCAGCAGCCAGCAGGAGCCACAGCGTGGCAAAATGATATTAGTGTGGAGGTGTGTGTGGTCCAGCAGCAGCAGGGCCCACAGAGTGGCCCAATGATGTAGTGTGGAAGGCGGTGTCAGAGCAGCAGGAGCCACAGAGGGCACATTGATATAAGTGTGAAGTGGGCAGCAGAATTAGGGAGCCAGAGAGTGGCACAAGGATATTTAGTGTGGAGGGGTGTGGCATCAGCGCAGCATGCTCCAGGAGCCCACCAGATGGACCAAATGATATATAGGAGGTTGGCCGGCAGCGCACCAGGAGGCCCACAGAGTGGCACAATGCTGCTAGAGTGTGGAGGTGGTGTCAGGCAGCAGCAGGAGACAAAGAGTGGCACAATGAATAGTGTGGGGAGGTGGGGTCAGCAGCAGCAGGGAGCCCTCAGAGTGGAACATGATATAGTGTGGCATCAGTAGCAGCATGAGCCCACAGAGTTGACAACGATATAGAGTGGAGGTGGCGTCAGCCAGCAGCAGGAGCCCCACAGAGTGCACAAGATATAGTGTGGGAGGGGGCAGTCATGCAACTAGCAGCAAGGGAAGCCCATCAAGTGAGTCGGCTCAAGAATATAGCTAGTGGTCAATCCTAGGTGGATGGCAGAGCAATTTCCAGTCTCCCTGGGAACATGGGTAGGAGGCAGATCCTGGAGCAACTGGCAGCAGTTGATGCTGGCCGTCAGATGGGTGGCCAGCGTCAGAATAGACGACGCCGCTTAGGCATAGGAGTTAGGCGACCGCAGACTATTTTCAACGTTATGGGAGGGCCGTGTCAATGGCAGATCTAAAAGTGTGCTGCATTTGGTGATGTGAAATTTGCCTCGATCCAAGACCTGATTTATCTGACATATGTCAATCTCTCCACAGTACGGGTGGACAAGCGGAGTGTCTTCACTTTGAGGTTGTCATAATTGAGCAACTGAAACAATCTGTTCTCAAGTGCCACAATCACTTGGCCGGCAGATGACAGCGCTTCTCTGAACTGCAACGTTATCGCGCAAGTGGCCGGCACGCTATCAAGTTTGGCTGTCCAGTATAGTCATGGGGATCCACTTGTACAGTGATGGTGGGGTAAAGTAGCTGTTCCAAGTAGGTGACCGCCTGCTGGTGTAGGGCTCTCCATGTCTGGTGCTGCTGTGGCGGCTACCACCTCCCACCTAAGTCCGGAAGATGAATGTAGTTTGCGTCATTAGAGGGAAACTAAATTAAGGCTGATGCCGAGGAGTGCTACTGCTTCTACCCCCCCACGCTCCCCAAAGCAGCCGTTGGGGCAGTAGTACGTGAGCAGATTATGTGTGAACAGTTATTTCTCTACAGTATGCCAGTTGCTACTCACCAGCTGGAAAAAGCCTTTTTGCAGGGTTCGCGAGGCCCCAGAGGGTGTGGGAGCCAAAAGTCAATCCCTTGCGGGATGTTATGTGACTATATGCTGTAACTAGTTAGGCAACGCCAGGCATTACTGCGGCCATCTGACAAGTGACTCTGTGGGATTCCCGTTCTCACCTATCTCCACTGATACTCCACGGTGCTTCTGGCCTCATTCTGCCTCGTCTTTACTCTCCGGAGGCCCTGTCCTTCTCTCTTGTTAAACCTGAGTGGAAAAAACCAGTGATTTCAACCAGACTCGGCTTGTGTCCCATGTCCTCCTCCTCTTACAGTTCAGCCCCCACCAGACTAATGTGGCCATGGAGATGAGATGTGTCTCACTTCTACAAGTGCCCTGAACAGGGCAGATTTTGCAGGCATGAGTTCCAGGACATGAAGAATGGGAATGGCCCCATATTCATCCCGCAGTCCTGGCGATGACAAATATGTGGCCTCTTCAACGGGCCTGAGCAAACGGCAGGTGTCACAGCATGAGCTTGCAGGGGCTGACATCAAAGTTACCAACGGAGTACTCCGTTCCGCTTGCATCATCAAAAAAATCATTAAGGCTTTTCTTGTTCATATAGGAGGCGTCTAACATATGGAGGATGGAATTCAAACGGGGTGGAAACATAGTCTATATCAGATTTATGGGGGGTGGGCGGTGTCGACGCGTGGTACACACTCGGGAGGGGTGTTGTTCTTGGCTTTGTAAGAATGGCTGAAGTTGCAATGCACAGGTTCCTGGCCATTTTTTAGATAGGCGTTGAAGGATGGGTGGAAGACTTGAGGGAATTCTGTGAAAACTGAGATGATGAACAGTAGTGCGTCCATCCTTGGTGCTGCAGCTGGACACCATGTTTCTCCCATTGTCTGTCGCCATGGTTCCGATTTTTAATTGTGTGGAGGAAAGCCACACATTGATTTCTTGTGCAAATGACGTGTAGAAGTTCGTCTCCTCCTGTGGACTTTGTCTCAGGTCAACCCAGGTGTAGAACTGCGTGACACAGTTCGGTGCCTGCCACAGTGGTATGATGGCACTTGTGGAGGATGATGGGTGAGCTGGTGCGAGAAGGAGGAGGACAGCTCGGCAGCAGGCGCAAGGGAGGACGTTTGACAATGTGGGGGAGAGAGCGGCCAATCTCTCTGTGGAAGTTTGTTGGGTGTGCGATGGGTGAGGTAGCACATTAAGACCCATGTGGGGCTCTGTAAAGGACATGTACTGGCCCTGACGTAATGACAGACCAAACTGCCGCATGCCGTGCAACCCTTGGCAAGAAACTGATAAGCTCAAGGACTGGGCACCTTCTGTTTGTTATTTGGTGAAGGGCTTGTGGCAACTTGCTTTTTCTTTTTTTTGAGAGAAAAATTTCAGCTTGGACACTCTCCAACTCGGTTCGGCACAAAGCATTAGCAGGGGTGGAGGTCCACGCACCTTGGAAAGGGGAAAGGTGACTGCAGTACCACCCAACTTTGGCCAAGAGCATAGTCAGCTTCTGCACCTTAGGCTGCTGCATGCATGCAGTTGTCTCCTTGTAATCGTCCTCTTCAACGACTGCTGGCACAATGCAGTAGTGAGGTCGCAGGAGAGTCAGATAGGGATATGAGTGTCCAGCGGTGCTGGGCCGACTGGCTGCAATTGCATGTGGGGCCACCAGGCTCTGCTGTTCCACATTTCTCCAGGCCATGGCGTGGGGACGTGCATGTGTGATCAGGGAGACGTGGAGCCAAAGTTAGCTCGCTGGCCGCGTTCATAGTATCATAGTATCATAGTATATAAGGCTGGAAGGAGAAGCAAAAGTCCTCAAGTAAACATTTAAGACATAAATTAATGTTTTGTTCCCCATAACCCGTGATTTTTTCTCTCCATAAAAGTCATCCAGGCCCTCTGAACAGTACATAGAAGAGTCGCATAACAACCTCCTGCGGCAGGAGTTCCACAGTCTAACTGCTCTTACAGTAAAAGAACGTTTGTGTATGGGTGATGGTAAATCGCCCTCTCCCTCTAGGCGTAGAGGATGCCCCCTTGTAATGGTCATCAGGCGAGGTATAAAAAGATTTTGGGAGATCCCTTGTACTGTCCGTTCAGGGTATTTGTACATTGTAATGAGGTCTCCCCTTCAGTCGTTTTTTCTAAACGAATAATCCCAACAATTTTTTATTGTCCCGTGTATTCAGTTCCCCCATGTCCACTATAATCATGTTTGCTCTCTCTGGCACACTCGTCCAGCGTCTTTAATATATCCTTTTTTTATACACTGGTTGCCCAAATGTACACGCAATATTTATTTGGCTTTAGCAGCAGCACCGCCTGCTTGTGGTCACCTAAAATTACGTTTGTACCATCCCACGCCATACACCCCAAGTCACTTTTCAGGCTTCAGTTTACTAAGTAATTGACCGTTTAGAAACCATCATTAGTTTTGGTTTTTCCATGGCCCACGTGCACAACGGAATTTATCTACATAACCCTCATTTCAACACAATTTACTCTGCCCATCCTTAAAGCTTCACACAAAATCCTCTGAATGGCTAAACTATCAAACCTCAGTATTATTACTTTATGACACAGATAGTTATGTCATCTACAAATATTGATGAAACTTGACTGTATGGTTAAACCCAATACAAGGTCATTAATAAAAACTTAAAAAGAAGTGGCCCAATACTGACCCCTGTGGCCAACTCCTGGGAACAGTCAACCCATATAGAGAATGTTGCCATTAATGACCACCCTCTGTTTTCGATAACTAAGCCAATTACTTACCAAATACACAGATTTTCTCCTATTCACAGCAGTCTCATTTTAATACCAACCTTTTAGTGGCACTGGTGGGGATGGTTCAAATGCCTTTGAAAGTCCGAGATATAGTTACAACAATCCCACACGTCCCCCAGCTCCATCTCTAACAAACCCTCAAATATTTTCACCCACCCCCAGCAGTTAGACCTCACGGGTCGTAGTTCAGGATCCATTTGCTCCTTTTTTGGTATATGGTACCACATTTGCGAGCGCCATTCCTGTGGAACATAAAACGTCCTCAGGAATCTTCAAATATGAAAAATAAAGGGTTTGTCATACCCGTACAGAATTCATGGCACAGAGACCGGGGGGTTATGCCATTTCGGTGTCCAGGTGGATTTTATTCACTAGTGGTGCGAGGCGGACGCCGTACCTTTCCTGTGGTTAAATGTTGACGATATAAAAGAAATGTACACATTATCATCATTGTGTCTTCACCAGGGATTTCTGGGTAAGACAGTTGAGAAGGCGGACATTCAGTAGATTGGCCTTTACTCCAGCTCATGACCCCATGTTAATTTCTAAGGGGACCCACACTCTTGTTTTTAGGATTATTATCATTTATATACTTGAAAATAATTGGGAGTATTTTGCGCTCCCTGCAATTTTTATCTCAGTCTCTTTTTGCGGCCTTTATCTGCTTTTTACAGGATTTATTTTTCTCTCTATAATCCTGTAATGCCTCAGCGCTACCTTCACGTTTTAGCACTGTAACGGCTTTATCTTTCTCGCTTATTGCTTCCTTTACAGACTAAGTTAGGCCACATAGCTTTTTTGTTCCTTTTATGCTTTTTCCCATAAGGTATGTGGTTCCACAGGACTGTTCAGAATATATGAGAAAAGTCCATTTTTTTTGGGACCCTATCGGGGTCTGTGGTATGGTAATGACAGTAAAAGTAAAAAGGAAAAAAGTAGTATGAAAAGGAAACAACAAAGGATATAAATAGTATGATAAGGTCAGCAGTGACCACTCCCCTTTTGTTCTGCTGCCAGGACTAGTTGCGACAGGTGGTAATTGTCTCTTTTGTTGTTGACAAGACTGCTGCTTTGAAGGACCTGCAGGTTTCTAGCCCCCAGTCAAATCTGGGTAATGAAGTCCCCCCATGAAAGTATTCACCTTGCTTGAAGCCGATCCATTTCACTTATGAGCATTTCCTCTGTGCCTTCCAATTATAGGTGGGCCTTAGTAACAAAGCCCGTCCCCCCCCCCCCCAAGTAATATTTCCTATTATTCTTTTCCCTCCCCCCTCTCTATTCTCAACCCATAGGGATCTTGACACATTTTGCGTTATGATGTCATCTCGCACGACGGGCTTGAGGACAAGAATTCACATATAAACAGACCCCTAACCTTTATTTATATACGATCCTTACTAAAAAAGACTATAACCATCTATAGCACAGCCCAGTTGTCATAGCTAACGTCCAGCCATGTCTCGCTGATTCCCCTAATATCATATATCCGCCCCAATCTCAAGAGTCCAGTTCTCATTTTGTGTGAGGCTTTGGCCATTGGTGTACCTACATTTATGGGTTTTTCATTAGTTGCATAGTTTAAAGTTTTCCGGTTGAGAAAAAAGACAATTGGCAGGTCAAGTTCAACGCAAGGAAGGGAGGGGGATTGGATGAGGAAGGGATTTAGGGGAAGACCATTTCTATAAACAGAACCAATCAATGTTAGTTAGGTGTCTTTAAAAAAAGGCAGCTAGACACGTTCTTGAAGTATCCGCTTGTACCTGCTGTGAACCAGCGGACCTGAGGCCAGGGCGATATCCACAGATTGACCGTTCTCACTAGTAAAAAAGCCCTGACGCCTGTCCTGGTGATTAAAACCTGTTTTCATCAGCGGAGACAGTGCCCACCCCTCTTTGATTGATCTAATTCTTAAACAACTTACCACCATAGTTTTTGTATGACCCATTCATATGATTTAAATAATTAATCATGGTCCCTCGTAGTCGTCTCTTTTCCAGACTACATAAATCTAGTTGTTTATCTTTCCTGCCATAACTGAGACCTCCATACCCCTTATCATTTTTGTGGCCTACGTTGAACCCTCTCAGCTCCAGCAGCCCTGGTTTATGGGACCGGTGCCCAGAACTGGACAGGCATATTCCAGGTGTGGCCGAACCAGGGCCTTGTATAGGGTAATATTACATCCCTACACGAGAGTCCCTACTACTTTTTCCCTGTCCGTATTCCTTTTGTCATTATCCCACAATCTCATTCCAGCCAGCCCCAGTTCTCCCCCAATGGACTATGACTCTCCAGCCTCTATGATACACTGTCTATTTGCCATGCACAAGTGTAGTTGCTTAACTTTATTCCCAGATTCTACATACACTCACTCTGGGCTCCACCTCTGTTTTCTTAATAAAAAACCGCGCACCACCGCCGAGTGGTGATTTACTGCAAACAATTCTTCCCTTGCCTCTGCACCTGCTTTTTTTTTGTACCACGCATGAGGATTGTCGCCCCATACTTTCGCTCCAAGCAGCTCGACTGCTCCTCAAACACTTCGTCCTCGCATCATATTCCGCTGGAGCCCGACGAACTAGTAAGCTCTCTGGCTGAGGCAAAAGAACAAGACAGGGCTGGTGGAGGAAAGGTGAGGGCCACTGACTAATTGTTGTATCTGATGAACCCATGGACTCTTGTCTGTGGTTAGATGTTATATTTTAGGAAGACCTTTTGAACCAATCAACAACCTTTGGGTTCTTACTGTGCTGCAACCTCTGCCTTCTCTACCTGCCATCTTTCTGTCTGACATAGTGGTTAATCAACTACGTGGATTTGACACTTATTTTTTGCTCTCAACTTTAGCAACAAAAAGTATTGGAATTTGTGTTATAAAGATGCCCCACACCCTGTAATCGGAGTGAAAATCACTATATAAAGTACGTGGATTTGACATATAAATCTTGCCCTGAACTTTAGCAACAAAAAGTATTGGAATTTGCGTTCTACAAATGCCCCAAAATGGACACCCTGGGATTACAGCAGAAATCACTACAGAAAGTATGTGGATTTCACACTGATTTCTTCCTATTCACTTTAGCAACAAAAAAGAACTGCTATTTGGGGTATACAGATCCCCCAAAATGGACACCCAGTGGACTCACATAGCAATAGACTTGTTACAGACCTTCCGACATCTTCTGGTCCCATTTGATTCCTCAGCCTGTTCTTCCTCCACATATTCTGACTTCGTGGACTCCCTTGGCACAATGTTTTGGACTGGGGGGTTCAGTTTGTTTCCCGGTTCTGTCGTTCCCTGTGTAGCTGACTCCAAGTAAAGCTGGATTTCTCCTCTGCGTATCATACGCAGTCTAATGGACAAGTTGAGAGAGTTAATCAGACTCTGATCTGCTATCTGCAGAATTTTGTTTCCTCTCAACAGAACGACTGGTCTACCCTGTTGTCTTTGTCCGCCAAATTCTCCTACAATTCGTTGGACTCTGAATATGTCAGCTCTGCTCCCTTCTTCATTGTTTATGGACAATATCCATGCCCACCTCTTCCTCTCCTCGTTGCCTTCTGATGTTCCTGTTGTGGAAGAGTTGGTTCAAGATCTTAAGTACATCTGGGAGCAGACTCGGTCCTGTTTCCTGGGTCCTTTCGAGATACTGAAGCACATTAATCATGTGGCTTTGCCTTCCTCCCACCATGCGCATCCCGAACTTCTTCCATGTCTCCCTTCTGAAGCTTGTCATCCTGAATCACTTCTACCGGCAAGTATTTCCTCCTGCTCCTGAGGCTGATTCCACCAAGGTCTTTGAGGTCAAAGAGGTCCTGGATATGAAGTTGGTCAGAGGGAAGCGGTTCTTTCTCATCTACTGGAAGGGCCGGAAGAGAGGTCTTTGGACCCAAAGACAACATTCTGGAATGTGATCTTCTGCAGAGATTTCTGCAGGCCAAGAAGAGGGGGAGGTCGAAGGGAGGGTAATGCTGTCACGGGTGCTCCTGCGACCCATGTTTTGGGTCGCAGGCACACCTATGCGACTCCCTGTTACGCTGGAGCTCGGCCGCAGCCTTACTCACCGTCCCTCACTCCAGTAGCAGTCCCCGTGATCCAGTGCACGCGTCCTCGCCTCCTAGGCTGTGTTTGCTCCATCTCTGTAAGATTTAAAGGGCCGGCCCCTTCCTGTGTCCCCTGCCGGCTCTTTGTGCCTCGTGCCTCAGAGAAAACTTTGCACCTGTTGTTCCTGTGCTTATAGTGATTTCCCATTGTTCTGTTCCTGACTTTGTTCCTCTGCCGCTAGCCCTGACCTCCTGCTTTGTTCCTTACTCTGATCCTGTGCCACCTGTCCTGACTTCATGCCTTCCGATTCTGTTATATGACACTTTATTTTTATTTAAGCGGTCATTGTGGCCATGGCAATAACATACATGTTATTGTTAGTTTTCCAAAATAAAATTATTTAATTATTTAAAAATATATATTTTTATGTTAGTGTCACTGGTGTATCATGTTTGATTTTCATGGTAGATTTCCTTTAACCCCTTGGATGTAACTACTATGTCCAAGGCAGCAGTGAAGTTGCATCATTTGGATGGATGATTATGTCAGGTAACTACGCATCAGTACCACAATGTCATAATGGCAGGAGCATGGAAGTGACAGTTTAAATTTAGAGGATGGTGGTCCTTCTTCTAAGCTATTGGCACTTCAGTGTACGTTTATTTAAGTGATCACTCCTGAGGTCTGGATTTTTTCTCAGGCTTCAGAAAGACTCCAAACCACAGGAATCGAACGTTGCAGTGGTGACTTGAATTAAAGTACACAATTTTGGATGGAATCTTGGAGTGCTGTGATTTTTCTCTTTGTTATTCATTGGATGGGCCAAGTCTGAGTCCGGGGCCTTGCACCTTATTATCAATTGTCGCATGTGCTGCTTACTTTTTTGTTATACATATAAAACTTCTTTTTTGTAAGTCTTGGAGTTCTACTGCCATTTTCCTTAATTTGTATTTTAGTGTCAGTATCAGTGCTGCTTCATTTGTCCTTTGCGATATTGTATATATGTTTCCTTAAAAATAAGACATTCCCCAAAATAAGACCACAATTTTTATTAAACTTACAAATATAAGGCCTCCCCTGAAAATAAGACCTTGTGGCAGCCATTGCTGCAGCTCCTTTCATGCTATGTATTAGTATAAGAAGATCATTTATTGAAGTTGTGACATGGGTGAAGAATTCATTTGATAAAATCTATGACAGTTGCATTACGATTGCGCTATTGCAAAGGCTCAGTTATGGAAAGTGTTTTCTCTAAACATGAAGGAATGGTGCCAAAGATTCTAAAGGAAATGGGGTCACAAGAAATTCAGCATGACATTCAGGGTTTAGAGATTTATGGTGAGGTTCCAGAAGATGAGGATATGTCCTAAAATACTAGTATGGGCAAATGTACCATTTATTGATGTAGCAACAAATAAACCTAGGGTAGGTCATTGACCTTCCCCAAGGAGTGTACAATGAACATATTAGAAATGGTGCTGATGCAAAATATTCCCAAAATGGTGTCCATTTATTCAGAAGATAAAAATGGTGCACAACGAAGACTACGCATTTTGCACTTCAAGTTGAGTGCTTCTTCAGATCTGTGTATACTCTGGAGCTGAGATAAGATCAGCCTGTCACCCTTAACCATAGATTGATGTACATGGAAATAGAATATATTAGTGGAAACTACAGAATATCAATAAATGTAATTTTTTTGTTCAACATTAAATTTGAATTTTTGTTCATAGAAATAAAAGACATGTACTTTATGGTTTTAACAGGAAATATTAACACAGCCTTTCTGAAGAAATTTATTTTTCAAAAAAATATCTCAACTACGAATAAGGTAACTATCATGCACAGCAGTGTAAGCCTCTGTAATTCTGTGCTTCTTTTCAAGAGTTAATTTGTACCAATTGAAAGAACTCGTTATATGTTCATCATTGATGTTTAACTTTCCCATCAATTAGATTACCTGTTAATGTCTTTGTTGGCACAATATGGTTTTATGACTGTGTATTGAACCCGACTTGGAATTTCATTTTACGTCAAAAAGCAATACATTTGTTGTAAATAAGTCATAGATCACTTTGTACATTTTTCTTTATGGGGTAATAAAGGAAATAAGAATTTTGGTAATATGTAAACACAGTTTAAAAAGATTGAGTTAAATATGACCATAAAGGTGTCATTGGGTTAAAGAATTATTTAAATAATAAATTCTTGGTGTTTCATTGACATAGCCTTGTCAGCACAAATCTGTACTTTATCTGCTTTCTTCATTAGACTTAGATTGATTCAAGGGTCATACTTTTTATTTTTATGTCTGTTAATTAAAAGAGTTGACGTTTGCTGTTTGTCAGAAAACATTTCACAGAGGGAAATCTGTATTCATAAACAGGTTATTTTAATGTCTGTTTCTATATCAATTTTGTTAAAAAGTATCACTATCAAAAGATATATAATATACAGGCAGTCCCCTACTTAAGAACACTCGACTTACAGACGACCACTAGTTAAAGACGGACCCCTCTGCCACTGTGACCTCTGGTGAAGCTCTCTGAATGCTTTACTATAGTCCCAGACTGTGATGATCAGCTGTAAGGTTTCTGTAATGAAGCTTTATTGATAATCCTTGGCTCAATTACAGCAAAAAATGTTGTAACTACATTTCTCACTGTGGCAAAAAAATTTTTTTGTCTGGATCTACCATTGTAAAAAATACAGTTTCGACTTGCATACAAATTGAACTTAAGAACAGACCTATGGAACCTATCTTGTATGTAACCCGGGGACTGCTTGTAATAAGAAATATTATATATACAATATCAATAAATATAATTCAGTGTTAGGGAGATGAAGGGCAACAATCTGAATTTTATTCAGTGCAGGGAAATGTGCCTTATTGATTTTACAACAATACCTGGGTCCCCTCATCACTGTTTGCCACCAAAGACAACTTTTTCCCCCCTACTTTGCAGTTGGTCTCTCTGCTGTATTGGGTTGCATTTTACTACCAATGCATTGTAGGGATTCATCAGAAGTTCTAGTTATTCAACAGCAGGTTTGTCTTGCTATTGCTCAGCTGCATGTATTCATCTTCCTGGATAACTAGCATTAAAATTAGACATTTGTATTGCTGCCTAACTGATAAACCAAATCTAAATCAATAAACTGGCATGACATAACCAATCTTGGTTGGGTATATATCAAGCCACTATATGGTTATGTCTACGGGCTGGACAGTGATTCTGACAAACGCTAGATCTAGACTGTCAGACTAATAGAATAGCATGTCAGATATCAAGATTTATCTTGCAAATAAAAGAAAATAATAATTGCAATGTAGGAATATTTGGATGCAGTTAACACTAACACTTCAATGTACGACTATCGGATGCAGTTAACGGTCTCAGTTTAGGAACAAATAGGTGAAGTTAATTTTTTAGGATGATGATAGGGATACCTTAGGGTTCATTTTGGGTAACCTCTTTTATGTAGCCTGTCCTTTAGTTCTTTAGTAGCTCTGAAGTAGTCACCAGTGGACAAACAGCTCCTGCAAGCCTGCAGACACAGACCTTTTGAGATACCCTTTTTCGTAGGAATAGGGTGCCAGCAGTCCCATGTTATTTAGGATGTTATTTGTTGTGGCCTGCTTTCTGAACATCCTGGAGATAATTTCCCTTACTGCTGTGATGACAACTGACCGATCCAGGAAATTAATAATGTTTAGATTTGTCTCGTAGGTGAACAAAAAGCTCAATTCATTTCAAATGAAAATCTGCACATATCCCACACATTCCTCTTTAGTCCAATTCCACAGGACCAATATGTCCTTGATGAAGATAAATATAGATAGGTATAGATAAATCTCTGTATCCATGTTTTTATCCCCTTATTGAGTACCTTTTTGTGCTGAGATTAGTGTGTTTTCTTATTCCGGTAGTAGGACCCTGAAATTAATCCCATCAAACTATGAATAATATTGCCTATTTGGCTATACAAAATCTGCATTTGCAGATGAGTAGAGAAAAGTCATAAAAGTAGTCAGGTTTAGAGGCTGCAGAAAGAGCATCCCTCCAGCCACCTGTTTCTTTGGTTCTATACTACCTAGAAACATGCTGGTGTAATTTTTAAGATCAGAATCACATTTTTCAGATCACACCATGCTTGTGATTCTATGAGCTACTGAACAAGACATTTAGGCAGTAAAAAAAAGGCAGAACTGGGTATTTAGCAGGAGCTCATATTTCCAAATATGAATTAACTGCAAGTCTGATGTAAACTGAAAGATAAATTCTAATCTTTAATATGACAACGTGAACTCATGCTTCTAGGTACTACTGAAATGGAGATAGGGGCATTGGAAGTGACAATAACCTTGTAACTTTTAACCTTAAAAGACACCTGTCATCAGGTCTCTGTCACTATTTCTGTTGCCTCTACCTGTTGGAGCAGCTCACAAGGATCCATCCCAGCCTTTATCTAGTAAATTCATACATTAATCATTATAAAATCATCTTTTCTTCATTATGTAAATGAGGCTGGTCACATGGTCAGAGGCAGTGATGTCACTCCTGTTACCCCTCCCCTCTCCTCCCCCTGCTCAGGTCTGTGTGTAATGTATAGTAAAGCATTGCTAGTGTGTGTGCTGCATCTGCTGACATGCTGCATCCTCCTAATACACAAGTGTGAGACACAGGCATCAGCTACACAAGTACCTGACATGTTCTGCTATAACATGGCTGCAGCCTGGAGCTGTTGTAACTCTCCTATACACACACAGGCTGCAGGGGGCGTGGCCACCAGCAAGCACATGGAGCAGCCATCACCTCATTATACAGCCTCACATCATTACACAGGCTGTCAGTCAAGCACTGGGGGTGTGGCTGTACCTCCTACTCATGAATAAGGTGGACAGCTTGAATATGCTAATGACTCATTGGACATTTCACAGGTCATTTGCATACAGCTTTAGGACCTCATTGCTTAAGCATGTAGAGGGACAATGAAGGGATAGAGGCAATGCTCTCTAATGGCAGACTCCTCTGCTCATTTTCACATGCCTTTGGAGGAGATTCCTTCACATAAAGGATAAAAGAGAGAACTCAGAAAATTTTATATGCTACCTGAGGGTGCTAGTGTTTTAAAGGGATAAAATGTGGCGATAGATTTAATTAGATTAAAAATTATTAATGTTGTGTGGGGAATTGCTCTGGTAGATGCCTTGAAGTAGTGCAGGAAGCAGGGACAAGCAGAGTTAAAATTAAAAATTATCATTTTTACCTATTCAATCTTACAAAAAATGCAATAAAAAGTGATCAAAAAACATAAGTACTCCAGAATTATACGGGTGCAAAGTACAACATGTCCCTCAAAAAAAAGCCATCAACCAGCTCCGTAGCCCAAAAAGTAAAAGTGTTATGCCACTAGGAAGACGGCAATGCAAAAATGTACCGATTTTTCCCCATTATTTCACAAATTTAGTAAAATGTAAGAAAATATATTCAAGTCTGGTATCGCCATAATCATATCGACCCATAAAATAAAGATAACATGATTATTAGGCTAAAAGGTGAACACAAAGAAAAAAAAATCAAAAATCCAGTACAAAATTGATGTTTTTCTACTCCTGCCCTCAAAAACGAGTTCCTAAATTTTCAACAATAGGGGATACCAACCCCAAAATGGCAACACTGGAAAAAGCATCTCATCCCGCAAAGAAAAATGCCGTCACATGGCCCCAATAACGAAAAAGCAAAAATGTTATAGCCTACAAAAGGAGGCAACGAGAAAACTAAAATCCTGGCTGCTGCAGGGCACTCCTTCACTTCTGCGGCTCGCTGTGCACCCATAAAACAAGTAAAGTCTCTGTAATTGGGAGAAATAGCAGAAGAAATTGTATGGTGGGTTTTCTATTTTTATCTTTTGGAAATGTGTAAATTTTAGGGCTAAATGAACGTATAACCAGCACAATTTGACCATTCTAAATGTCACCTCCATTTTGATTTAATTACTATGAAGATCTCAAGGGGTTAACGATCTTCCTAAAAGCTGTTTCTGATAGTTTGAGGGGTGCAGATTTGAAAATGGGTTGATAGTATAGGGCGCGTTTTGATGCTAAATATGAATTTCATTCAAAAACTAGTTATTGCAAATAACCGCAAAAGTAAATTCTGAAATACGGAAAATCGCTATCGATTTGTAAGCCGCATGACATCAAAATAAATAATCCAGACATCTTTCAAAAATTATGAAAATGTAAAGTGACATATGGAAATGTTATTCAGTTCAGCACTTATTTGTGGTGGTAAATCTGTCTACCAATAAAATGTATTGATTTCGAATTTCAAAAAAGTGACATTTTCAAAAAAGTCATCTTTTTTTTTTTTGGAAAATAAACGCAAAACTTATCAGCCAACATTTACCCCACATGTGGTGAAAAAACAATCTCAGAATCAACTTTTAGATGCTAACAGTGTTCAAGTTTAACCATATAAAGCGACGCAATGCAGAATTAAAAAATGGGGCTGAGCCTTAAGCTGTAAATGTTGCACCTTAAGGGGTTAAAGTCCAAATCAAGTGTTTTATTTACACGTCTTTGTCAAAACACAAATTCAGCCTTGGCTTAGGCACATACAAAATACAAATACATGATAAGCAGGCGCAGTACAGACTTTACAAAGGTGTCTATGACAGCTGGGCCAACATAGACCAAACTGACTACTCCTGCTTACCACAGGGTAACTGCAGATAAATCCAGAGATTTACCATGTACCTTTTATCTGCCTTTAGGACAGATAGTGGTTCTCCCAAACAACACCTCTCACTTCTTCACAGTAGACAATATAAATGTCAGATTTATCATCACTTATATATAATGTGGGGAAGTATTTTTCTGCCTAATATGGACTAATATCTATAAGCTGGCTTTGGTCACTTTTAGACAAATCAGTATTTAGTGAGGGTTTGAACAAGGTTTTCCCACAAGGAGGAAAAATACAATGCAAGTATTTATTAGCTTGTCAATTTTGTTAAACTCTTACTGATTGTGGCTTATAAAAAATGATGCAAAATACTGATCAAATATTGACTGTGTAAAAGTCAATGGCAGAATTTTATTCCCTGATGTTTCTAGGTCAATAACCTACAGTAAGTTATTGTCTTAAATTATTCTACACACTCAGTCTAGACAGAAGTATCACTACTGAAGTTCGAGTGATGCAAATAAGTATTAGGAAATATTTATCACCATTCTTGATGGCTAGAAATAGCTGGTAAAACAGTGGATGTGCAAGACACCACTCTCTACACCTTCAACAATCCCACACATTCAACTCAACTATCAGTTTCATCATCTAGAATTCAATCATCTCTAAAAGGTTAAACTAACAGTTTTCAGTTTGACCATTTTTTGAATACCAGGAACCTGACACAACATTTGCTATGCAAGTCCTGTAAAACAGTAGGCCCAAACCTGTGTTTTGCAAGGGTCCAGTAGGGTACATGTTAATTTTCCCACATACAAAGAACCAGAGTGGGGAGTTGTGAGAGGTTGTTGCACAGCATGTTAAGGGGAGTTGCCTGAGGTTTGGAAGGAGGAGAATGAGTAATGAGCACTCCTACACCTCATATCTCCCACGAGCCACAGTACCAATACTGAGTCAGCAGCTATTTCACTCTCCTCATCTGGCCTTGGACTAAATGATGCCATAAAAAACCATGGACAATTACTTATATTTCCAGGCACCGTGACTGTGGTAATCTTCTTATATTTATTATCCATGGCCTCCTTCCTTCTGAAATCCACTATAACAGCCTATGAAGCTAGAAAAAAGTAAGTACAGCAAATCTCCATTTCTTTATTCTTTAAAAGCAATAATCCATAATAAATGCAAGTACAAAAATCCTGAGGTGAAAAATACAGCAATGCCTTAGGCCGGCGCCACACGTGGCGCTTTGTCTGCGCGTGCAAACGCAAATGCAGACAAGGTCGAGCCCACCGGGGCGGGCCTCGGCCCGATCGCATCGGCGTTTCTATGCGTTTGCAAGCGCAGACAAAGCGCCACGTGTGGTGCCGGCCTAACTAATGTTCTAACAGCTGTACCCAAACGGAAGTTCAAAAAAGTCCTCCTCACAATCACATGACAAGCACGTGATCTTCTCAGATTCTGTAAACTCAGGTAAGTTAAAAGCTTTCAGCTATTTAACCCTACAATTACCACATTAAAATCAGCAGCATGAATGTAAGACACGGAACCTCAGATAAATACATATGAGGGACCAAAAAACATGAAAGCGAACAAGTACGAATATACTAACCATTATACAGTTTTGGCCAAAAGATTTGAGAATGATAGAAATGCAAATTTTTACAAAGTCTACTGCATCAGGCCCCTTCCACACTTGTGTTGCAGATCGTGTCAGAGTCTGATCAGGGTGTGATCAGGGTTTGGTCAGTGAAAAACTGACAATTTTCATCAGAGTTCAATCAGTTTTCAGTCAGAGTTTGTTCAGTGTCTCAGTTTTTCATGCGCATTTTAAATGCAATTTCAATGCGTTTTTCATTGCACAGACAATGCGCGTGAAAGGACTCAGGGCTGAGGTCTATGTTTTCTATGCATGTGTCTCAGAGTGCAATGCGTTTTTAATGCGTCTCCATAGACTTGTATGGTGAGTTTTTCACGCTTGCAAAAGTAGAGCATGTCGAGATTCAAACATGCATTAAAAAAACCGCGTGTATGCGCATGAAAAAAAATGCAAGTGTGAAAAAGCCCATTGATTATAATGGGTCAGAGTGCAATGAAAGTTCTACGCGTCAAAAGCACACGCAGAGCATGCGCGTTAAAAACGCAAGTGTGGAAGGGGCCTCAGGTTTTATAATGGCAAGTAGCATATACTACA